>JAAMXU010001745.1:0-41186 GCA_019693545.1 Chaetoceros muelleri
CGATACAACAACTTACCTGAACATTCAGAAACAAAGCAAGCACCGTATCGCAATTCCAATTGATAAATCTCTCAAGACCAAGGTACACCTCGGCAGCAACTCTATCCAAGGTTTCAGCAGCAAATGGCAAAGACGGGGTAATACTCGGCAAGAACTCTTCCTCCTCACTCTCTTCATTCTCAAATGGCCAATCGCCACCATCCAAAGTGTTCTTGTTGTAAATCGGCAAAAAGGGACGAACCAAAGCAAATGTATCCAAAGCGACAACGACATGACGACTTGATGCAGTCATATTGGCAAAGTAAGCCAAATCTTCAACAAGCCAGTCTCCAAGAAGATTGATTTTTTCGTTAAAGAATGATGATCCATTGATGATTGTTTTCTTCTTCTGACCAGCAGGAACAGTATTATTTGTAGTGCTGGTAGGCAAGGACAGAACAAGAGACGGCGCTGAAACTTCCTTGAAAGATCCAGCCGATGCAACCTGAGTTGTGTGATGATGACGAATCATCATCTTATTCTTGTTCATCTGGAGGACCTTCTTGGTAACAAGAAGACCATGATGATATGGGGGACCACTGATGCTGGGATCGCCTACAAAGAAGGATCCCGAAGTGGCCACAAGACGCATCCAAACAATTGCCTTCAAGAAGGAATTGATAATGGAGCAGTTGGTAAGGGAACGATTAACGTTGATGACAGTCATTACTGTTGTTGATGAAAACTCGGAGTTTTCTGAAAAAGTGAGCATATGATCTCTACTGGAGTCTGTGCAGTCGTCTGGATCCAAGCGCAAAAATGTGGAAAGAAGGATTTGGGGTTTTTGGGAGAAGAGAAACGGCTATCATGCCCATGGCTATTTTATTCGGAATGAATTCGAATTACATCGAACAACAACAAAGAATGCCAATGGAAAAGTTTGCTAAAATTGTCATGCGACTGTTTTGTCTGGACTAAATACCATTCAGTAATATATAAAATAAAATAAAATGATGACTCCTGCAGAGAAGCAGACTGCGGTGGTTCAAATCTTTTCGTTTCCCCCGTCATTATCACAGTAGTTCACGGTTGGGCACTACGTATTTCGTATTTCATGTTTTGCGTTTAATTCAGTCTTCAAATACAAAATCCAGATGTCTACAGCATGGTTCAAGCCAAAGTTTGTGCCTCAACTCCTGAAATCATTTCCCCACAGCAGTACAAAGAAGAGCACCAAATCTAGAATCGAAGTATGGAACACGACTTGCATCGTAACAAACTTTGGCAAAACCAAAGCTCCAAAGTGTTCCATTCTCATCAACCCATCGAGTCCCAGCCTTTTGGGTGTTAGAAAATTCCCTTATTTTCCAAGTGGTGGCCCGCAGCCAAGTGTACCGCCATCAAAATATGAACATCACATAATGGGATACGTGAGCAAATGGGGAGGGATGGATATGAAAGAGGGTCGTATGCTATTTCCGCTGAATGTCGTTGATGGACTGGTTCATGAATTGGGAGGATTCAAACTTGCAGTCCACTGTCTGCTGCTACCCAAGAAGAAGAACTGCTCACAGGAGAAAGGGGGTGATGTTAGGTGTCCTGTAGGATGTGCCGTTTCGACGCCGCCGGGAGGGAAACGGTTAGGAGAAGAATACGATCGCATTGTACATACGGTCCCTCCATTTTATGAGCATTATGATGGTGGAGATCCCAATGAGGCTTTGTCCAATTGTTATCGAAATGCGCTTGCACTGTGCGATAACATTTCTTCAAGTAATCATGATTGTTCTCTTCGAGTTGCATCTCCTTTACTTGGTGCTGGTGCAAGAGGATTTCCGTTGCAAGAAGCAATGGCTATTGCAGCGAAAGAAAGCTTGAGGTGGAGAAATGCAGAGCATGACAATGTCAAAGAACGAGTCCTGTCCTTTGGTATTCCTCAAATGGATGTTGCATCTAGATTCATTGATATGATGATGGAATTAGATGGTAAACGATTATAGTGGTTATGATGTGACCTTTGACTTTTTATAATACTGTACTACTGTAGTTTTCCACACAGTGTCATGATTGATGAATTATTTTAAAAGGTTGGTTAGCTATTACTTTTTTCCTTGACTCGATCACGGAAAAATGAAGCAGTGTCTACTTCTACTTTGACATAATTCGTGGCAGGCATATTGGCCCAGGCTTCCCCTCCCCTTTTCTTTGTATTTTTCCCTGTATAGCTAATACGATGATCGTCGTGTCGCCTCATATCACTGATTGGTTCCGGTGGATTAAGAACCAAATCTTCCACTGCCAAAAGTGCCTTTGCATACAATTCATTATCCAACTCCTCAAGTTCCTTTCGGATAGATGGGAGTTTTGCAAGTTTATCTTTCTGTTCCGGTTGAAGTGCATGTGGATGCGACTCGGGAAAGCTTACTTTGTGCTGTATCTCCTCCAGTGCCTTAATTTGTCCAGTCAATCGTCTTTTCTTGGCCTTTTCCGACTTTGTCATGATGCGTTGAGTTGCAAGTTTGGCATACCATTTCTTTCTCAGCTGCATTCTCTCTTCTTCTGACATGGCCCCAATCAAGGTTGGGTCCAGAAGGAATAGTTGATGCACCACCAGTGCTGTTGCAACACTTAAATTCAACGAATCGGCAAATCCTCGAAGTGGCAAATACACACGTTTATCCGACGCCTCTAAAATCTGAGTGGAACACCCAACAGCTTCCGTACCAAATACTATTGCCAATTTTTTTGGGATGATGCTGCTACTGCCACTACGACCACAACAATAAACATCTTCACGACCATCTCTTTCTCCAAGACCATTTTCATCCAGTGTGACGGCTACTTGAGACAAATCTGTACTCCAAATTTGATAACCATCTCTGCGCAAGGAATCAATGCATTCCTGAGTCGTATTGAATTCCGTAACATCCAGCCATTCCAATGCCCTCTGAGCAAACAAATGATGATTGGCGCGGTCTTTCACCTCAGCTTCTGTATATCCTTTTACACGAATACCATTCGATCGATGAAGAACAAGCTTTTTATTCCCAACATCAGCAACCGCATCACTTGCTTCATCAAGTGTTTCAAAGTAAAGACCTACTTGCCCATCAATTTTCAATGTCGAGTTACAGTCTTGAGGTGCAATGATGTATACATGTTGTACACCCAGAGCCTCTGCTGATCTCATGATAGCCGAGTAATTGTGATCATTTGTGCATCTCTCAACTACAATGATGAGACGAGATGTTCGTAGCCGGAGTGCTCCTTCGGCTTTGCGTAAGATTCGATTCTCCAACGTTGGAGAATCCATGATGGTACGGGTGGTACCATCTTCTTGTTGTTTTAAGGTTTTCTGGTTGTTCGTCTTGATGGTATCATCTTGGCTGCTGTGCATGATGATGTTCTTCTGATTCTTCTTCTTCTTTGGGTCGTCCACCACTGCCCCTTCTCTTGGTGTGGTACATCTTTTCGTCATCCACGTCAACCATGGAAGGATACGCATGGTTGCCAAAGTTGCCAATGCCCCACAAGCAAAGGGTATGATTACAAACGTTTTATTTGCATTCGTACTACTAGACATGATGGTGATTGCACTGTATTAGCTGCAGTAGCTCTAGTAGAGAAAGGGCTATCTATCTTATTATATATAATATTATATACTGTATGTATCTCTCCAAGGAAAACCTCAAAATATTGCAAGGAACAATCAATCAATGAACAACAGTATTCATTCATTCATACGTCGATCGATCGATCGATCGATCTTATAACTATCATCATAAATATCAGGTAAAAAATGCCAAATGCAAATCCTCTATTACACGTATGAAAATGGGTGGTCCAAAAACAAATCGAGCATCAGCTTCGAGCACCTCACTCCTGGCTGCGTTTTTTACAAAGTCATTTTTTCCGGGAATATTCATCTACCCAACCCATTGAATAAAAAAATTAAAAAACTAAAAGCAAATAATAAGAGTTATTATCCAAGTCAATATATTATATATATACAACAAAGGTTGATTAATTTTGTAATACATAAATAAAAGTACGGTAGTTATATGAAAATAGAATGACGAGTATAGATTTATACTCTTGATGAAAAAGAGTGCATGTATGTATGTTGTATGTTCACTGTTCACATCCATCAATCAACCAGTCATGGCAGTCGTCAATAAGATCTTGGATACACGCTCCGGACTAATCAACTGCACCTTTTCTTGCATTTTATCACTGAAAGATTGAAACTTGGAGGAGGGTGCTGTCAATGTCGAATCGGAATCAAGCAAAATATTATCATCATTGTTCCACAGTGGAACGTCCTTGGATAGTGTGCTGGTTGTAGAAAATGATTCATGGGTGCTTGTCTCTTGTTCTTTTTGTTGTTGTTGTTGCCAGTTGTATTGGTGCAAAGGTTGCGGTTGCTGGTAAATCTCCAACTCGTATTCTCTTTCAGGATGGTCTTGTTCTCGTACTTGTTGTTGCAAAGGATACTCATCCTTGGAATTCTCCAACGTCTGCTGCTGCTGCTGCTGCTGCTGCTGTTGATATGCATACTGCAAATGAGGAAGTCCCAAGGCATACTTGACTTTCCCATCATACCAATGAGGAAATAATTTATATTGCAACCGATGTGCCGATGACTCGATGGCAACAGCAAATACACAGGAAAGACCTGTGGACAAGAGAACTGTACAAGCACCCGAAGTTGTGGCTTTGAGCGCTTGTCGAAATGCGTTGGTGGGAGGCTTCATGGTATTCGTTTCGTTGTCTGTCTCAGCTCTCTTACAATCAATGGAATGGAATGGAGAATGGAGAATGGAGAATCGAATGGATGGTCTTTCATTCAGAGAGTGTTTTCTTGGATAGAGGGATGCGATGTGTGAAGTAATTGAGAAATTCAATCACAAATAGATATTGCACGAATAGTGGTCCACGTACAATTCTACACTGTGCAGTAGTATGTATGTCGTCATGTAGGCCTTTTCTAGGCTGCAGGTGTCAAACAGGTGAAACTTCAAACTTCAAACTGGTACGTGTAGTACTGTACCAGGTACCGAACTTCATCACAGACACTGGAAACATGTGTCAAGAACACTCTGTGACGACGCGTTTCACTCTCCTTTCAGTTCTCATTCTCCCAACCGAATAGGGAGAAGGAGGGATATTAGATATTAATCAAGAATAAAATGCAAGAGACCCCAACCAACAAGAGGAGTGCAACCCAACACACAACAAAACACGATGATGATTCTATTTTCACCACACCGTACCGTGTCCATCTCATTGCATTTCCACGCACGATGTATAGTTCCAGAATGATGATGAATATGACTGTCCTCGTGCAAATGCTTCAAGGAGTACATAACTATACCAGGGAGGGCACAGAAGAGATACTACATATATATATATACATATGGTATAGAGCCAGAGAACAAAATCATCGGAGTGCTCATCAGAATGAAAATGACAGTCAATTATTCTTCATGGACATCCTACCAACGAAGCAACGAACCAACAGGATTGCAAGCAAGGAGCGAGAATAGAGTACTCTCCTGCTACTAGTATTGTACGTATTACTTAGTACTCACACACGTCTGTAGAACAAAACACAGCATCTGCATTTGTGTCTCATAAAAAAGATAAACCCAACAATATCATTGCATTCTTCCCAAGTCAGTCATCATGCGTATGCTCCATCGATATTACTATACATCCTCCAATGCTGCCAAAGATTCTCAGGGGGGTACGGCGGTGTCTACCATTCGAACACTCCCCTGTATCCATGAAAAGGCCTTTTCTCGTGCATCCTTGCGTAAAGATTCCAAGGTGAAATTATCAGATGGAACCACCACCGCCCCTTTTCAAGAATGGGTCATTTCGAATCCTCCTGATTCCATCTATGCTGGTTGCTGTGGTGATGGTGATAATGAGGATGAAACCAAGAATATGATGGAGATTCATTCAGATGATTCCGATACCTGTTCTGAAATGACGTTATCGGCAACTTTTTCAAATTCTAGTTTTATGACTACTACTAGTAGTAGTAATAAGTTGAAGGAGGTATCACCAGCATCCAATACAGTTGCTGCAAATACTTCCATCAGTGGCAAAATGATGGGGTTGACTCTACAGGAAACAATGGAATGGCGTAGGCGTGTTTCTGTTTCTTCCACGATTGGTCATGGCGATGATGCAAGGAATTGTAACTTTTCTTCTTGTGCTGTGTTGCAACAGCCGTCAAGGGGGGGTGAATCTTGGAGACATTGCAGTGACAAGGAGAGAAAAACTGTTTGTGGGGACCAACCTTCTTCCAACAAGGGCAGTGATGAGAAATGTCCTCCAGAATTCATGATTGTAAGGGCTAAATTGAAGAGTGCCAAAAGTGCGAGAAGGAATCGGTTTGTGAGTGTGAGTGTTGGTGGTAGTGCGTGTGTTGGTAGGATGAGTGGAGATGTGACTATGACACAAAAAGGATCTCCTTCTATTGCTGCCAATAGTAATAGTAGTAGGATCTCAGACAATAGTAATGGGAGTAGTAGTAGCAGGGGTAGAAGTAGCTCTACTACTATCATCAGTGGAAAAGAAATGAAACTTGGAAATACTATATCCGCTATGCAACCCATGGAGACTTCACAGAGTAATGTTCAAAGTACGATTGTCACTGTTGAAGATTCAGTAAAGACTTGTCAAGGGACGAAATGCGTGCAAGACAAGGATATTCATCAAAAGTTGAATGCATTGTTTGCAAATAGGCAGACTCATGTTGTTGCTGAATCCAAGAAGAATACGATACATTCAGTTGCTGCGAATAGCAAAGTGGATGTGGATAATGATGCAATCCACAATGATGGGAATACATCTTCCAAGAGTATTGCATTGGATTGCAATAAAGGGAAAGGTGTGACTAATTTTATCAAATCAGATTTCAAATCCAAGTTGAACGAGGTATTTTCTCATCGTATTCCATCCAAAGATGTGAACAAAAGTCACTTGGTGAAAGAGAGGACGATTGTCAGGGATACACTGGAACAACGAATGGTTGAAATGGATGGTTTGGAGCAAGTAAGGAACCATGATACACCCAGGAAAGACATGGTGTCTATGAAGCACCTGAAAGAGCTGACCAGGACTACTGGCGTGGAAAGTCGTGATGATAATGCAGCACAAGACGTCAATGAAGATGTCAGAGATTCAGAACCACAGGTTGCCAATTGTGAAAAGTATCAGAAAATGCTCAAATTGGGGTTGCCCGAAGCTGCTGTAAGGCACTCTATGATCAAAGATGGCGTCGATCCCTCATTGTTATTTGCGGATGATACAAGTCACCAACGGTTATTTTGTTCTGACAATAACAGCAAAAAGGATCCGTTTAGAAGAATTCGATTGCATTGGGATACTATACCAGAAGAAAATGTCAGTCAAGGATGCATATGGCACAAAATTAAGCTAGATACTGATATTGGTAAGTCATGTATATATGTGGGTGAATGAAGAAAAGACTTTAGAAATGCATCATTGCTAATGTTATTCTGTGGGTTGATGTTGCATAGGTAATTTGAATATTGAAGAACAAGAATTCAATAAATTATTCCAATGTGAAGTTCTTTCTCTATCTGTGTTGTCGCCTCGCAACGAATGTTCCACGGAGAGAGTGGTGAAAGTGATTGATCCCAAAAGAGCAAATAACGGCGGCATCATTCTGGCGAGACTGAAAATGTCTTATGAAGATATTGCCATTGGCATCGCTACAATGTGAGTGCATTTTTGATGTGTAGGCATTTTTGTGCGGTGATTGAAAATAAGCTCACCTCCTTTCTCCTCTTTTGTATAGGAACGACTCCGTATTGACTCCTCAGCAAATTATTGGAATCATGGAATACATTCCGACCGAAGACGAGCGCAAGTCACTTGGAAATTATATGAGTAGTGGTAGGGACTCTTCAACTTTATGTGAATGTGAAAAGTTCATGTTGGCCATTATGCCAGTACAAGCAGCAAAGAAAAAGCTGGAAGCCATGTTGTTCAAATTACAGTATCCAAATTCAGTGAAGCAACTGTACCAAGGTATGAATACTTTACTGTGACATATTATTGATTCAAAATTCGATTTTTATCTGGCAACGTGTTCACTTTGTTTCTCTCTCTTGTTTCTTTTGATTTCAGATATTGACACTCTGTCCAAGGCGTGCGAAAACATCTTGGAATCTGTAAAACTACGCAAGACGTTAGGTGTCATATTAAAGGTAGGGAACCGTCTGAACCTTGCTGGCATGGAGAGCATTAAGACCAGTGCCAGCGGCTTCACAATTGAGTTGTTGACCAAACTCAACCAAGTACGAGCACTGGACAGAAGAACGACCATCTTGCAATACATTGTTTCTGTCATTGAAAGATGGAATGCGCCTCTGCTGCATATAAAGGAAGAATTGAAGTATGTCCTATGGACCAAAAAAATTGCAGATTATCAATCAGCATTGCACTCTTTGGAAAATCAGTTAAATAACTTTGTACGAACTGCTGCTTTGGTAGAAGACCATGACGAAACTTGTGCTGATACTGGGACAAATCCTAAAAACCTAAATGAAAGTACTGCTATCGGACAGTTTGTATTGAATGCCACGGAAACTATTTATGATTTGCAGAAAAAACATGCCGTGTTTAAAGAAAAGTTCAACGATGTCCTGATTTATCTTGCACAAGATAAAAGCACGAAACCAGATAAACTTTTCGGAGCCATTTCCGTGTTCTGTCATGAATTGGATACTGCCCTTCATACCAACCGAAATAAGCACAGGTATCGAAAGAATTAATTGTAAATAAGTAAAAATTCAAATGGGACATGGCAATGCTTGTGACTTGTGGTGCCAAAAGGATATCAAATTAATTAAGTGGTATATGTAAAAAACAGGAAACGCATAAAAAATATAATGTTAAGAGATTTTTCAAAAAGTGATCCTCGTCAACTCGTAGTCGATGCAACCCCCAGTATGTACCGGTACCTCTGGTACTCAGTACACGAAACACAAAACCTCACATTTCAGGTCCAACGTTCAACCCATCAAAAAACTGCATCCTTGCTTGCCAGGAGAACCCATCATAGTTTGGACTAAAATTTACATCATCAATTGCAAGAATGAAAATACACTTCATTATTCAACCTCGATGGAGCAGATACTGCAGAGAACCTTTCACCACAATGGGGAGGAGAGCTCATTCTTCCAATGCAACAATTCACACTCGAAGGAGGCCGAGATTGGAAGGTGCGAAGCAGATACCCTCCCCGAAAGAAGACCGCCTGCAAAAGTTAAAAACTCGTCAAGGCCTTATTATCAAAAAGGAACAGATCCAGAGGCTTTGGAATCTATTTGATGTCAACTGTCTCAAGGACGGAGTGCAAGTCCCGGAAGAATTTCATCTTGAAGAATTCATGTCAAAGTATCCTTTTATTTTGAAGACATCTCTCACTGGTAGCAGCAGTACAAATGCCAAGGCACGTGGCGCTTCTCTTCCTATTATTGGTGGTAGTATGGATACTTCAAGTGATCTCAGCATAAAAGACATGCATTCTTTTGAACTAAATTTAGGCAATGGACATCCAAAAGACTTATTCAATCCAGTTGTACAAGAAGCCGAGCTCAAATTGCAAAGAATGCTTGCTAAAATTCACTCGCATGAACAACATATTCAGATTCCTCCAGACGTTCAGAAGAAAATACGCGAATTGATCACCGAAGAACTTGAAACTGTGCTTGATTTGTGGTTGAGAATATCCAATACAAATGATTGTCAAACTCTCCAACAGGCTATAGCAGCAACCGATCGAGCTTCGGACTTACTGCTATATTTCCAATCCTTGAATGAACAAAGTGGGATGATCATGATGAACCCTCCTATAAGGTGCTACCAAAGAATTCTGCAAAATTATTCCCATCTGTTCACGGTCAATGAGTCAACTCTTTGTATGGAAGATTTGTTAAAATTTCAAAGCAGCGGAAGGAGAATCATCCAGGGGATGATGAAGGTCGCCCTAACCCTCCGAATGCAGGCTTTGAGTTCAGCAGATGAGGGGAGAATACAAGATCGATGCATGGAAATATCTTGGGAGCAAAATATTGCATTGCACGATTATTATAATATGGTTCTAGAAATGCATACAAGCGAACAAATCTTAAATCAACCATTGGCAACGTCAATGAGTCAAAAAGAACTGCACTCAGTCATAACGGACATTGCAAATCACTCATGCAAACTATTGCAAGAGATGGAACTTTATTATCACGATTTCCGAACTCTCCCTCTTTTAGAAGAAGACGTCATTTTGCAAAAGTTCTTGGTGAGCATTTATCCCACACACTTTTCATTTTCCCTTGTCATTGATGGTTTATTGAGGTCAGCCAAAGCTTTCCAATGTATGTACAGTCTTCATCGAGCAGTAGACACATTGGAACGGATGCAAAAGCGTTATGTTGCCTATGATAAGAATAGAGAATTGAGTAGTCGTAGTAGTCATACTGGTGGTTGCAGTATTCCCATGGATCAAGATGAGATAGTCCAACCAGGCGTTGAGCTATTTGATAGAGTGCTGATGCAGTGTAAGGATATGAAATCCGAGCTCAACACGAATAGAATGGAAAGTTTGATTCAAAGTATTTCATTCTCGGAACATAAAGAACGATAATGTGTAATGTTGAATGGGCATGTTTGCTACTCTCGAAAATGATTGTGACACCCCAAGGCGACCTTGACATATTTTTGGTTCATTCCAACTTGCCATGAGTGATAAAAAACTAACAAACGAACGTAACTCATGAAGTTAAATATATGTTATTGTTCCACAATAATAAGTAAGTAGGTACGTTGGTGAGAATTACAAGCACTCTCTGTTACTTGTTTTCGTCAATGTAAAAGTCTTCCTGTTGTTGCTCCAATTTGGTCTTCATCCTTTTGAAATTCTCACGACGTACGGCCACTTCTGCTTCGTATTCTTCCATTTTCTCCGGGTTTCTTCTCCGTTCCATCATCTCCCTGAATGCTTCTTCTTCCTCACGTTTCCTGGCCTCTTCGGCTTCTTTGCGTGCTTGTTTTGCTTCTTCACTAAAGAAATCAAAAATTCCCATTTGGAGACAATGCGTCGATTTACGGTCAGTTTTGCCATGTGTTAGGATGCTGTCATGACCACTGTGAATACCACAAAATCGAGAAGGTGCAAAAGCCACGGTAGTGAAGGGGGCCAAGATCATGACGAGGACAAGAACGACTGATTTCAACATGATTGATGTATAATATCTGTATTCGGTTAGTGCTGCTGTATGTGTACGTTTGGAAAGAGAGATGATCTGATAGAAGGATGGATATGATAGATAGATGATAACCAATAGCTACTATGTAGTTGCTGTTGTAATAATGTGTAGCAGATGATTGTGTGCTATGCTGTTCTCTTCTCGTCGTGTGATGATTAGAAACTTCAGGTCAGCCAAAATTGTGACTGCGAAAGCTGACGTCATCGTCAAGTGACTTAGCTGCAGTTTGACGTAAGCAGCTTGGGCGCGCGCTTTTATAAAAAATAAAAAACCCATTGTCAAGAAGACTTTGAAATACTTTCTGGTACAATCTCTCTATAAAAGGTTGACAGCCATAACATTTGGTGCTATTGTTATCTGAAAGTAGTGACAATGATTAGACCTATTCACAATGGACGCAGCAAACTGACTGCGCACTACTGGCTCTGTTCTAGCTCGGTTTATATAAATTATTAGTACCATGGTTTACCAGTAGAGCGTTTAAGATGCATGCATGCATCTTGGTAAGTCAATCCTCATCATCTGAAAAATCAGTGACAGTCACTGGCATTTTCTGTGGATGGAAATTACATTCGTTGGATTCATCAGAAAGCGGATGTGCATGGCATGTAGCAGTGGCGAAATGAAACAAGAGACACAAGACACCACAAACGTACCGTATAAGTTTGTGTCTCAATTTGAGACACCCCACCAATCGCTCTCAGCATCTCAAAGAAGTCTTCTTCGGGATCAAACTTACTCTTCTTCCACTCATCGAATTTTTCAGCTGAAACAGATGTGATGACCTAGAAGACAAAACGAAACGTTCATATAAGTTAGAGTTGTTTGATAGATGTAAAGTTCCCACATTCCAAAACACCATGCTCGAGCCTCTGCAATCTATTTTCTTCAAACACACAATTACATTGTAGTATATATTTGTTGCAAAAGTTGAACGTACTTTAAAGTCCAGACACTCCCCACATACGACACGTTCTACTGCCTTGACACCATCGACCTGATACAAATCCTCCGCAACGCTCTCTAACGCCATCTGGCACGCGACTAGGCTTGCTTTATCGCCATCGAGGCTCCACTTACATCTCCACTCTCTACAAATTGTATCGAATTCTACTCCCTCTGCCAGTTGTCTTGTTTGCTGCAAGGACATGGACGTTCTAGTACTATGATACCTTGCTCTCTTTGTGTGTCCATTGTAATAGGACGGTTGAAAGGCCTGAGGAGCGAGAGAGAGAGAGAGAGTAAAAAGTAAAGAAGTCATCGTTGAAAACAAAAAAGAGCAGGATGAGTGGTTTTCCATCAATGGATGTGCGAATTATGAATGAATGAGAGATATTGGAAGAAAGAAACTTTATTATTCTTTTCATGGTACCTACAATGGCA
This sequence comes from Chaetoceros muelleri, assembly GCA_019693545.1. NCBI lineage: Eukaryota > Bacillariophyta > Thalassiosirophyceae > Chaetocerotales > Chaetocerotaceae > Chaetoceros > Chaetoceros muelleri. The sequence goes on from JAAMXU010001745.1 coordinate 12,666, forward strand.
TGATGAAATATTAATGCTAGGATACAGGAAAGTACCCTTTTCATGTCTTTCCAGTTGGTCATGGACAGTGTCTCAATTTGTTTTATAATATTGTGCTTGATTTATGCACATGGCCACATTGCACATTGCATGTCGGCCGAAGACGACGTACAGTACACAGGTAATGTAGTACAGTACAGTACTATATATGATGAAAGGAAGAGGAAGTGCGTAAAACGTAAAACATCGCGTAGAATCTCACTTCATTTTTCGTGTACTGATGTGTACAACTCAAGTAATTTTTCGGAAAGTACATGTAACTACCGTACTAACTACCCACTCTGCTCTCATTTTATTGAACACAACATAACAAATTGTTAATGCACGCAGTACCTACCTATATATTATGTTGCCAGTGTTAATACTTGTTATACCACCAAGTGCCATTGGTGGTGGCTATGCTGCTTGGAATTTGGGCAAGCACTCGTCTTTCCTTTTGCTTGGCAAAAATACTTCCACTCCTCATTATGATTCATCGTCGGACAGGAGAAGTATTAGCTACATTGCAGATTTCATTACAGCATTTGGAGTATATGGCATTTTAAGCACTCAATTTCCTAAAGAGACTCAAACAGAAGGACACAATGCTACGGAATCAAAGGTTACAAAAACCAATGTGCCAATCCATAAACAGGCTAAATCTGCGCAGTTTCAACCACCGGCAACTTTCCAAGAAGCATTCCATCGGTTTGGAAGACCAGCAGTCATTCGTGCTGGCGCTGGTGGTTTTGCATTATTTTGTGCTGGATTCTTTACTTCTTTGGTGAATGAGTCCATTCAAGGTCTATAAATAATCATGGAGAAGTTTTTAAATATTGAACATGTTGTTACGAATGGTTTGTGACGAGCAAAGAGGTATTATCTATTATCGTTTGTCAGTCATTCATTATAAAAAGAACCATGCCATTCCATAAACTGAATTGTTCTTTAAGAGATTCATCATTTGCATGAATCTGAGTTGACAAGTCATTGTATCTTGTTTCATCAAAATTCACTTCTGTTGCGATGTTGTCATGATGGAATAGGGAATAGATATTTGGCTGGGAACATTTCTTGATTGAGGTAGCTAGTATTATGGGTTTCGAACGTGCACGAGTTTAGAAAAGAATTCTGCTTTCATCATATATAATAGGCAAAAAGTACAGAAGCATGTTTTTAAAAATAATATCTTCAATGGTGAAAAGGCGGCTGGCTGCAGAGTTACATTACCAATATTAATGTGATATCTTTCATATCTACAACTTGGACTTTCCACAACACGCGTCTTGAGTTAACAAAGCTGTATTGATGTATTATATATCAGAACACTAACGTTAAATAATATTTTTTTTGATATTTGAATCTAGATTGACTTGTCTCTGCTCCCTTGGTATCCCTATACAAAAGAAAACAAATCTGAGTTTTCTATTATTAAACCGAATCCATTCCCAATACCTCCGGCGGACAACAGTAGTCTGTCAACTAACTCTCCACTATAACTACGAGGAACACAAATGAATGAGAGACTTTAAAATTTCTGATTACATCCTTGTTGCCTGTTCAATCAAAAGTTTTGGAATAACTTCCCTGAAACTTATTCTTCAATTCAGAAGAAGCACCGCCCATTACCATGTGCAAATGACTTTTGTCAACCCTCCTTCCAGCATCCAAATCTTTCTCTCTATTCCATGACCATCCACCCTGCAGTTGGTTCTGCTTTTCACGCTTTTGCTGTTCCATACGCTCCCGATGTTGTTCCATGAGTGAAGGTCCTCGAGATTGCTCGTGAAGTTTCCGAATGTCATCGACTTGTTTCTGAATTTTTGGATCCAATGGTACATCGGCAATTATACCTGATTGCATATCTTTAGACTTCTCATTCCGAAACGTTCGACTTTTGATCCCCTTGGATAATACTCCCTTCAAAAAGTCATGCTCTCCGGGTTGCATCATCCATTCCTCTCTTGCATTATTTTGTAGAGTGGACATTGTTCCTGGGTTTGAAGCTTCTTGCTGCCTAACTTTGGACATGGATGAAACTGTTCTTTTATTCTTGACACTTGCAAAAGGATCTGGACCAAAGTCGTCCTCTTCGTCCTCGTCATTATTTTCTCCCGTGCTTTGTTCATGTTGATTGGACGAGAAGGACGTGGCATCTAAAGATTGGAGTGGTGGCGGACGGCAAGGTCCCAATACCCTCTTCCCACTCTCGACAGGTCGATTCGGCTGCGGTTGGTGTTGTGGTTGTTGTTGCTCCTGGTAGTGATACTGCATCCATCTTTGATGCAAAGCCTTACACGCATTGATGGCAGCATCCAAATTTCTTTGCACAGGCAATGGACCATCCTCTTCTTGTGATTCTGGCATGACATAACCATAAGCCACTTTTTCCTTGTCCCTCTCTTGATCATCATCATCATCATCGTCAGAATCGTCTTCCATTTCTTCCCTACATAATCCAATGGCAAGAAACAACTGTTCCAATGATTTTTTCAATTTTTCATCACTTATCCCATCCAAGGACACAATTTCATGTTGTACAATCATATTCAATATATCATACAATTCTTTAGCAAGAGTATTTGGCTGTAAAGATGATGATGATGTAGGAGGAGGAGGAGGAGAAAATTCTTCCAATACCATTTGTGTCAAGCAAGCAATCTCATTTTCCATACTAGACGTAGAAGCGCTAGTCATGATGGGGGTTGACTCCGTTTCATTAGCTCCTTTTATCATGCTAGTATGAGGTACATGCACTTGCATTGACAATTCATATTCACCAATCTTATCCATGGTGATTCCAAACATGTCCAACTCATCTCTTACCCAACGAACCAAACTCAGAGCTTTGTTATTATCGTCAGTTAGATTGCCATGCCTTGCATGAAATAACCATTCTCTAGATGCACCACAAGTACAATTCATGGTTTGAAACAACGTCTCTAGCATACGGACCAACTCTTGGTCTGTTTCGGATACCCGAGAGAGATTGATGGAGGAACCGGACGCCATACGTATCAAATAATATGGTAATTCAGTAGCAAGATTGGGATATTGAGTAAATAGTTGATGCAATTGATCCACCAACAATGTCGGATTATCCTTGGCGGTGGCAACATTCGGGATGTCATGGTCCATCGTACCATGACGACGACGACGTTTATGTCTATTGTGGCCATTTAGGCCATTACCACGAGGAAACCCATCGTGACTGCTCATGGAATTATCATCGTCATCACCCTTGTCATTCCGATAATATTTTTCATCACGAGCATGTTTCTTTCGTTTTCCTTTCCTATCATGCCTTCGTTCATCTCTTCGTGAAGAAGACCGGCACGATGACACCGAAGAGGAGGAGGAGGAAGAAGAAGAAGACAAATCTACAGAACTATCGGAACGCCTTTTAGTACGATGCGATCTTCTTCGTTTTGACGACTCTTTTTTCCTTTTCCGACGGTGCGACTTCTTGTGATGACGTTGGCGTCTTCGATGGCTCTTTTCGTCATCTCTGCTTCTTGTTTTTTTTCTTTTAGTTTTTGAATGTCGGTTCTTATCATCAGCGATTCTTGAATCAAGGCCACTGCTGTCATCAGTATCTGTGCTGCTGTAACTGCTTTTACTATTGCGTGGCATGATGATTTCTCCTCTCTCACATTGGTTTTTGTGACAATCGGCACCAATAATAATAATAACGAGACTACCAGTGGTACAGACAAATAATGGTGAAGACAAACCACTCTAAATATTGATTTTGTGTAGCTGCACGTACAGAATTGGTAATACTATTTACTATATACAGTAAACCAGGCAGATGAACACATTACTGTACGCGGTACCACTGTACTTGTAGAACTCAATCACCATGAAGGGGCAGCGAGTGGACAGTAAGTGGTACCGTTAGTAGTAGCATACGGACAACAAAAAATAACAATAGATACAACAGCAAGCAACAAGCAGTTCATCAATCAATAACCAATCAATACAGCAACAGACATTAGCTTTCCTTTGAATGGTAATTCATCAATCATTCATTGCAATTGAAGATATTCGAATGAAAGATATGATCTCATGAATGATAATAGTCACAACAAGACGCATAAAAATAGGAACACAACACCTATATTAAAATCAGCGAATACAAGACACATTGTGACACTGTGTTCGCCCTGTCGAACCGAATGCGGATATTGTCACGGTGATCGACTCTCTGTTCTTGTACATGATAATCCTCATCCAAGTCCACCGGGTGAACAGCGTCCTTGCATCCTGGCCATTGAGCAACAGCAAACAAATGGCGTAGGAAGAGAAGAAAAGCAGCGGCATGGACACCAAAAGGAGGATCGTCACGATGGACATTATCATGGCAGTCCATCATCCCAAGAAGCGTCCTGTTCCTCCTCAACGTCGTTATCCAATACGAATGATGCGATCGTCATACAGAAACATAGCACTTCGGATGCCTATGCCCTTCATTTTGAAACAATCTCTCCCAACGCTTATCTAACGCTCATCAATAGAGGATGGAGACGCAGTGGGAAACTGTTGTATCTGCCTCGAAATTGGAGTTCTTGCTGTCCTGCGATACCCATTCGTTTGGAAACGACACGATTTCAAATTTCAAAATCTCAAAAAAAACTTGTTTCAAAATTTCAGCGATGTTTCAATTGGATAATGGACGATGCTCATGATGCTGCGAGTCATTCCAACCAGTCTCAAAATAACGGTTTATATCATGACAAGGTTAACGGTCGTGGTCGGGGTCAGGAAGGTGGTACCATTCCCACACAAGATCATCACAAGAGGCAAAAGCATCATTCCTGGGCAATGCCAATGTTTGATGCAGACTGCCAAATTGCCAATAATCATCATCAACCATTCTTTAGCAATGGTACACATCAAGAGTCATCATCCACACCACCAGTCCAATTCCAGAAACAATCGTGTAGATCATCCGACGATGTGAAACAAATAATACAATGTCGTGCCAAACAAGTTGTATTGCAGGATGATTTGTCCTTGATTTCATTTCTTAAGGATACACTTCGATGCCAAGTAAACAAGATTTTATTGGATGTTGGACAAATCAACAGTAATAACAACAGCAACGATCACAACGACAATTACAGCATGGAGCAATGGAATAAAAAGTTGCAAAGCATTCAAAATAAAATGGACAAACTTTGTTCTTGGAAATGTACCAAAGTATCAAAACCGCAGCCTTGGTTGGATCCTTTATCCAAGGATAACATCAAAGACTACATGTCGGATACGAATAGTATGAATGTAAAAGTGGTAGATGTAACGTTGTCCAATACTGTTTGTCCGGCCTTGCGTGGAATGACGGGGGGAATGATAGATCAAATGGTCATTGCCAGGAAGCTTGTGTCTAGTTTGCGGGAGACATTGGAAAGACATAAAACGAACCATGGTGAAAAGGAACTTTATGAGACATTGGCTTTGAAAGGGGTGAGTATTGGTGATGTGACATGTCATGAACCCAGTGGACACATTCATGTAGTAGTCAGAGTCAGAGTGGAATGGGATGATAATCATGATTTAAAAAATGATCAAAAGGACACACCAATGCGTAAGAATGGTCCGATTGGTTGGGAAAACGACATTCTTGGACAATTTATTTCTTCCACGTTGAACCATAGCAAGGGGTATAGAGACCAATATGATTTGTCTCCACCGTATCGAATATCTGTGAAATCAGTTCCATCAAATATTAGTTGTTGCATGCCTCAAGTCCACAGACTTTATTGTAAATATCAACATGCCATCCACGGAGATGATGATCCATACTGTACAGAGCAAGGACAGGAAATTCTAAAGGATGAAAAACACCACCACAGCGACGACGATGCAGACCAACACGACAATGACAACAGTGACCAAGGCAAAGATGAAAATGATGAACGTTTCAACCATGATGTTTCTCAAAAGATGAAGAAAGAGAAATTGAAAGAATTGTATCCTGAATATGATAAACATCAAATCAACAAGATTTACAAAAACTATGATGGTTTTTATAGATTTTTGTGTTCAACTCCGCTGCCGCATCATACACAAAATATAACGAAGGAAACAAGGCATTCTTTGGAGTATTCGACAGGAGTATCATCGTTCTTTCATCAGTCTAATGCGTCCAACAAAAGTGGTGCACAAAATCACAATGATCCATTTCATATACAAGATGCCGATGTGACCATTCCTTATGGTAGCTACCATCAGCATTACCTCATTAATGACAAGTATCTTTTTGCTGTGGGAGTTGTGGATATTCTACCACAATGTCTATCATCTGTCTATTCCTTTTATGATCCGGAGCTATCTAGAACTCTTAACCTTGGTAAAATTACAGCCTTGTATGAAATTGAATGGGTGAAGCGTGCCATGAGATTCCGCCAGGATCTTCGATACTATTACTTGGGGTATTACATTCATTCATGCCAAAAGATGAAGTACAAGGCACAATTCAAACCGAGTGAACTGTTGTGCCCAGTGCGTGGTGTATGGGTCGATTTTGAAGAAGCCGAAAAGAGATTGGAAGATCGCAGTCCCATCCGCCACTGCTGTAACATTTCGACTCCCGATGAAGAATATTTCGGAAATGACTCCAAAGGGCAAATATGTGATTCAAAACGCGACGAAAAAGCAAAGGAATCAGTGGTGAATAGAGTATTATTTGATATTGGAGCAGGCACCTATCTTACTCTCAACATGGTGACCGACGAAGCAAAAGAAATCATTTACCCTTTATTAGAATCATTAGTGGAAGAAGTCGGCTACGACATTGCTTCCCAGTGCGTTGTAAAATTATGTTGAGCCTTGCATGATGATGAGTGCCAATACATTACCGCATGTTTACGATATACTCCTTATGAAATACAAAAAAAATACAATGGTGTTAACTTACTTCAACATATCTATTAATGAAACGATGCATTCGATTCGATTCGATTGGAACATGTATGTTTGTGCATACATTATCCAGTCAACAAGTGCTCAAATTCTGTGCCCTGTAGCGTCTTCTTTACATCCACATAATTCTCCATTACATCCTTATGCGTTTTGTTACTTGTCTTCATCATACTAAAGTTTTCTTGAACTGCATCCATGGTCAAATCATGACCAGGACCTCGTCCCAAAAACCTAAAAATTCGCATCCATTCCTCTGCATTGTCACTCATGTACAATTTTTCATATGTCACATGAATATAATCCACTCCAACGTCATGCAACCGTTTGAATATTTTTTCCTCAGTGTCCTTGTCCGATCGAAGCCACTTGAGCAATTCCTGACCTGTCGTAAAATTCACCATTTTGGCTTGTTTCAAGTGATTCTCAACACATTTTTCATCACCCTTGGTACAGTGTGGAGAAACCAACGTATCGCTACGACTATGCTTCCAATTGGACAATCTCCGATCAATGGCATTGCGAGTTTGATAGATGAGTCGTATCTTGGGATGGGCACCAAGATTACTACTGCTGTTGCCACTGCCAGCCAAATCTCTTAGGCCACTCCATGCTTTTGGATTATCAAATTCTTTCATATAAGGTTTCCATTGAAACCCAACAATCCCCCTTGTATGAAGCCCATCTTTTGTAAAATTCGATTGCAAATCACATATATAAGCCGATGGCCAAGTAGATACCAACTCTTCGGGTATACCCTGAAAGAATTTGGTTGCCTCTGGATGTACCCTACCAACGATTTCGATTGCCTTTTCCGGTTCTGTATCTCCCAATATCTTGGCAACAGTTGCCCAAGTAACAGAAGACCCTGTTCGACCGAGTGCCATAAATACCAAAGGTAGAGGATTATGTTCATCTTGTCTCAGAATACAATTGGGATTATGAGATAAAATATGCTGCCAGTTGACTGCAATCGAAGGCCGTGTATCAACCTTTTCCTCCTCCTCCTCCTCCTTCTTCTTGCCAATACTTTTATTATTATAGAGTGAGGAATCGAAGGTCTTGTTCCCAATGACGTCGTTTGCATCCAATACATGAGTTTCTATCCTTTGAAATCTTTTCAATTCGAGAAACACAAACATACCAAAAAAGAACAAAAGAATAAGATCTAAATCTCGATTACGACGATGAATGGAAATTGATTGAGAGACAGCCATAGTGGATGCTGTTGTATATATGTATGCAGATGGATGAATGGGTTGGATGGTCAATCTATGAATATATAAAAGTAAAAATATAAATCATTTTACACTGTCACGTTTCGTTGATCGTCGATCTTCGTCGCTTTATCATACACAGTAAAAAGTGTATTTGTGCGTTGAAGACTACGACTGTGGTAGTACTACTAGTAGTACTACTGGTACTACAAACCAGTTGTTACCTGGATGCGTACTACTGAACAGTAGTACACCGTTTGTACCGAAACACTGTTTGGAATTCTGCAAGAAGAGAAAAGAGGAAAAATAAAATAATAATGAATAGGAAACTCCCAAAACAATAAAAGAAAGATTGATTACAGTACAAATACTAATACAATTCAACCAAGATATTCACAATAATTTCTTCATCTAAATAAAATTAGATACTTTACTTCATCTTATCAGCATTCGAGTTGGGTCCAACCTTCTTTCCACCCATTCCAGTAATCACATTGACATAACGACGATTGTATTGCATGCGCTTCTTGGCACGTCCACGGGGCTGCTTCTTCTTATCCCCCTGTTTTTCAACCTTGGGTGTCTGACCCTTTACTTTACCTGCACGAGCGAGAGATCCGTGTACTTTTCCCATGTTTGTTTGATTGTATCAATGACTATATCTGCAGTGTAGTGTAGTGTTTGTTTGAGTGCGACGTGAAACACAAAAAAAATGAAAACGGAATAAAATAATGAGATGAAAAGAATTAAAAAGATGAAATGAAAAAAACGCAACGAGTTGGAATCCAATTGAAAGGAACGAAATGGCGTCCGTCCGTGCGTCATCCGTAACCCCCCGTGTATCAAGCTAGAGTAGAGAATGGTACGGATGATTTTCAAATAAATAACCCATGGGATGTCTTTTATGACGGCGTTTCCTGTCATTTCATGTCATCTCCACACTCCTCCGCACTGTGCCGCGCTGTACGACGACGTGCAGACGAGTCAACTGCGGAAACGTTTCAAAAACGTCGTTTGCTCTCCATCCTTGCTTGCGATTCCGCAGCACGGACAAGAGTCATGTGATTGTTGCGATTCTACTATATATAGCTTATTATCTCATCGGATTCATGGATTGGTATGTTGGAACGAAGGATACAGAGAGGAATCGTGCGTGTTGATTGCTTACCTTTCGCTATAATATTGATGCGATGATGAGGGTTTTAAGGTGGGAGATGATACAAGCTGCTGCTGTACAGTAGTGAGAGAGGGCCAAAGGAGCAACAACCAACAAGGCGAGGAGCATTCGATTGTTCGTGTGTGTGTGTGTATTGTGTGTAGGGTTGTGTTTCAGTAAGTGGTACACTTTGGTTCCCGCGGAACTTTCATGGGGTGCATGTGCATGTATTAGAATTTTGACCCCCATCAGCAGAAGACATGTCTGATGCATCATCATGATGTGATGGGTACACTACCGGTACCGTTACTGGCTGGTAACAGGAGGTACTGGTACTGTACTACTATTGAAGCGCTATACAGTGTGCTGTAGTATCAAAGAAGCCAAAGAGCATTGGACATTGGAAAAATGACCGACAAACTACTACTACAAAATGATAAATAATAATAACCATGACGATAATACAGGAACATCGTCGAACCTTTATGATACTCATCTCTTTGGTTGCATTCCTTCATACCATACAAAGATATCCAAGCTATGTTTTCAGTAATCAAACTCAAACAGGCCAGTGGGATGCATACAAAGAAGAAGAAGAAGAAGAAATCCTCCCCGGCCAGCAGCAGCAGCAGGACTCACCCTTTTCTACACCATCATCTCTACTACAAGTCCTCAAAGACCTGTCACTGCTGCTACGGCCAGTAGAGAAACGTCATGCTCAAAGACATTCTTTGGAATTAGAGCAGCAACTTGAAGATGTTCTTTTAGAGTTTTTATCCAATGCACAAGAATCTTCCATATCACACATATACACAAATTATACACATGAAAAGTATTCAAGTATATTTCGGGACATGTCAACGCCTCAAGGCAAGGCATTTCATTGGATGGTTCATGTAGATGAATATAATATCAAATCCAAATACCAACAACCTTTGAATGTTGAAGCCATACTGCAGCGATATGTGTTGATCTTGTTGTTCTTTGCCACAGAAGGACGATACAACTATAGATTAGGCAATCGATTTACTCCCGATGCAAATACAAAAGCCAAGTGGAGTAGTATAGGGACTGTGGGATTTTTATCCAAACATGAAAATGAATGTCATTGGAATAAGAGAATCAAGAGTTCTTCTTCACCACAAAAGTATTTCATGAAAACGTTTGGAGTTGTTTGTGACAATGCTGCTATTAGTCGTCATGGTGAATCTAAATGGGAGGTGACAGAAATTCTTTTGGGAGGAATATCACTTGACGGATACATTCCTGAAGAATTGGGACTTTTGACAGGTTTGGAGAAACTTGTTCTCAGCGATAATTATCTGAAAGGGAGGATACCAAAGTCTCTGGGGGGTATGACACATCTCAAGGTCCTTGATTTATCTGGTAATCAATTCATGGGTTCTATTCCTATGGAGTTGGGTTCGCTGGAACAATTGGAATCACTTTTTCTTCAGTCGAATCGATTTCATGGTAGTAGGATTCCCGCTGAAATTTGTCACTTGTTGTCTTTGCAAGGGGGCAAGTTGAAGGAAGTTTGGACGGATTGCAGTCATGATGTGGATCCAATGGTTTGCGATTGTTGCACAAGGTGTTTCTAACAATTACGCTATATATTATACATATTTACAAAATCCTTGCATAATATATTTTATCCCAAATGTAGTTAGTATTGCAATGTTAAGGTATCTACTTGCTCTCGGCAACTGCTGGAATATCAAATTTGCTAACTGGTGAAAAAACTTGCAAACCCTTGGCCGCCTTTTTCTTTGTTGCCTTTTTCACTTCAATAAACTTTGGTTCTGCAAACTGATCGGTGATGTTTGCATCCTTATAATGCAACCTATAAGGACCCGTGTGATTTGAATTATGCTTCATTCTTTGAATCCTCTTAAAAACTATGGATTGCGCTGCGTTGGTATTCACAAAAGAGTCATAGGCATGGATCTGATCTCGTTCGTAGACAGTTGCGTACTTTGATTTCTGCTGCTGCAACACGGCAGTTACAGTAGCTGACCTTACCCTCTTGGCATCCTTGGCCGCAGACGTGTGCTTTATCACCCGTTCCTTTCTCCTGACATTTCTTTTCTTGGATGCTGATACTGATTGAACGGCACTTGTCATGGAATAATCAATTCCATCTTCCGTCGTCATGGCAGTGGGTATCTTCTTTTTACGGCTTGATGATCTTGTGGGTGTTGTAACAGTTGCATTTGTCGTCTTGGTTGCAGTTGCCGTTTGCTCCTGTGACGTCTTTTCACTCTTTTTGGTTTTCTTTTGCCGCTGGGTGGAAAGTGCACCAGTTGAAGCCGTCTCCTTGGCAGAAGAATCTGTACCACTTGTAGTGTTATTAGTTGACTTTGGAGCTGCTCCGCCAGCACCCACTGACCTTCTCTTTCTATTCTTCGATAAAAGAGTATAAGCTTCATCCTCATCACCATTTGCATCCTGCAAAGCAAGCAAGAACTTTTCCACTTCCGGCTTTGAACGTAACTTAATGCCTGCAGGAGTAAACCAGTATTTATCCAAGTGGCCTGAAGCTCTTTTGCAAAGATGAAGGCACCAACCAGTCAAACGTGGATCTTCCACTGGTTCTTCTTTCCAATAAGTGCTACTCTGCTTGATTCGTTCCACTCCCAATCGCAGTCTATCTTGATGAGAAATGTTGCTTTTCCCCTGTGTTTTATTGGAACTCTTGGTTGTTGTTTTTGTTGATTGCTTCTTCTTCTTGGGTGATGACGATGTTCCCGTTTCTTTGACAGTTTCGCTACTTTGTTTAGTTTCCTTCCGTGATACACTCGCGTCACTTACACCCACAGACGGCTGTTTCTTCTCAGCAGAGGACATGATCTGTTCTCCTTGTGTTTGTCCTAAAGATAATTGTCCCGAATTCTCCTTTTTATTAGTGCCCAAATTGCTACTGACAAAATCTGTATCAGTCTCACTCATTACGGCACAGGCCTGTCGAAATTCATCATCCGTCTCCTCGTCTTTGCCATCCACTGCTTCCAACTCACACACATTTTGCTCGCCAATGACATCAATTAAATATTGACGTATCGGAGTCTTGGGTCTGTCCATCAAAGAATCATCAAGGTCGCCTTCATAATCGCCGTGGGTCATACAGGCCATTTCCGAAGAGAGATGACTCCAGTCCAGAGACAACTGCGGCTCCTGAGTGGATTGAACTCCACCGCCTCCCATGCTGAGCTTCTCGACATGATGAGTCACGTCATTTGATTTTGAAAGGTTACCGCTGTCCTGAGGAAGGGCGGCAGCAGAATCTTGGGGAAGAGGATCCTCCCGATGGTCGCTTCTTTGATCTTCCGGTGGGTGCTCCGGTACCGTTGGTTCTTTTGCCGGATCCATTAGTCCTGATTCAATTGTCTGATACTGTATTCTGTTATCCGCTGGTTGTATTGTCTAAAATGTGTGTGTATCACAAGACGTCGTTTGATGGAATGAATGTGACAGAGTGTAAAATAAAGTGGTGTGTGGGAAGGAGTATCTTTGACGCAAAATACCACGGAATCACGGAGGCAAAATGTTTTTGCTGTTTGTTTTTACTCGGGCAGTCCCCACACCGGTTTGTTGAGGAGAGGGGAGCGGAAGGGGGAGATGTTGGCTTGGGGTTCGGTGGGTTGAAGAGACACTGTTGAAGAGATTGAAAAAAGATTCACAGCGATGTACATTACCTTGGTACCAGTTGTGCGGTACAGCAGATAGTGGTTGTGCTGCATTTACGGCAGCGGTAGAAGGTACGGTAGTTTTGTACGTTTGGCACGCTTCCGGAAACGAGGGGTGCTGGTTGGATAGAAGGTCGAACGACGTAGAGACCCACGATGAACAAGACTGTTGTTGAATCTCCTTGTCCCACCACCACACAACTTCATCATTATACAATATCTCTACTCTCTCTCTATGTCAAGCTACATTTACTCTTGTAACAGAGTAGCTTCAATTATAAGAGAGAGAACCATCCAAGGTTCATTGTTGCCATGCTGCTTGCTTGAAGTTTCACCAAAAGATAGTACTAGTGCTATTTCTTTATTGAGGTTGAGTAACTTTTATGTACCGTAGTTGCTCTTGAAAAAAAAGTGGTTATGAAAAAACGTACCGGTGTAGTACCCCCTTGATTGTTCTAATATTTTAGCTATATTAACCCTTTTGGACATGGTAATTGGGACAACTCCACTACATATTGCAAATGTTACGATGTAAATCCTCGTCGTGCTGCTAGTGGTTCTAACAAATTGCACTTGTTATGGTATCATCATCTCAAACACGGTTGCAAAATCAGGAAGCATTTAGATACTCTTCCAATTGTAAATGTCCGTTTTGAGTCAGCTTGTCACATTTACAGCTTATAGGAACATTTGATGGTAGCTACCAGCATGATCACCAAGTAAGATGGAATGCTAGCAAAGCAAAGTTCCTGCTGTATCATGGATGGAATTTACGGTGGATTTTCCACCATAGTACATAGCTATGTAGAAAAGCAGAAGAAAAGTCATGTATGCAGTACAAACAATGATCCAAGTCATGAAATAAAAAAATAGTTTCCAAGGAAGAAATAAAATACAATATACAATCTCGCAACCACTCCCAAATAGGCGTAGCAGAAAGTTGTTCACATTACATTTTTATTTGAAAACGCATAAGAAATAACACACAGCACACATACTGACATAGATGCTCTACAGCAGTAAATATGTGTAGGCAGTTTTTCCTATTTAGCGGTTAACCTGCCGGTTAACTCGCCACATGCATACTGTACGTAGTAATCAATAGTAGTATCTTTTTTTATTAGCTACAGTGATCATCCGTTAGACATCACGTATCTAATCATTTTTAATCTACAACACACCAAAATTTATAATTTCCTTTTATTTGAATTAACTTCAATTATCTCCTTTTCTTATACCGATTATTCTATCCCTTTTCCACCACTCCTGAGAGTCAACCGTGGCACAGTAATATAACTGTTACGCCCAAAAGCTGTTGTGTGAATTAACAGGGAGCCTACAAAGCAAGGTTCCAAGTAAAGGTCAAAAACTCATGGCAAAAGACCACGAGTTTAAAACCCAATCAACAAAGATCAAATTTTAAAGATCAAGATGAGTTCCCAGAAGAAGAAATCTTCCGGCAGCGGTTTCACACCAAAGGGTGATCGTGAACCCGGACTCACTCCCCCGATCCCTTTTGTTCCTCTGAAGGTGGACAAAGGAGATGAACCACCGACTGTGGACATCACCATCAAGAAAAAGAATACCAAAAAGAAACCAATCAGGGTCAATACAGAGACCAAAATCTTCTTGGCTATTGAGATGTTCACAGGAAATGGAGCTTTCATTGTGACGATCCTTAAGAAGCTCCAGACAGAGATCTTTGAGCATCTTGGCATCTTGAATGACCCCAAGAAGGTGGACAATCACTTGGATTACCTCTTGCAGGTAACTACAGGGTGTGCCAGAGATCAGTTGGTTGGAATCTTTAAGCAAGGAAGACAATGATGCGCCTCTATGTTCGCTGTCTCTGATCAGCAACGTGACGCATTTGTCCAACATAAGGGGGTCTTCTTTGAATGGCTCTTGAATGGAGACAAAACCAATGCCCCTGAGGATAACATCTAGAAGCTTGGAGCGATGCCCAATGAGTACTGTTAACAGTACGAATTGTACGTCTGGTTCAAGATGGGAAACACATGTGGGTGAGGCATCAAACTGTGCACGATGAGCACATTCATTACCTCAAGAATAAGATAATCAAGCCCTATGACATGGCTATAAGAGACTTTTACAATTGAGTTATCAAAATGTACTCTTTCTCTATTACCTGCAGCCGCCTTCGATGAATAATCAGGCGTGGTATCAGGCCAAGTGGCACATGACTGCTGCGGTTCCGACCAAAGAACGCATTTGTGTTGCCATTCGCAATGGCCTTCCTAGATCAATGCAAGACAAGATTGATCAAATGGATGAAGACTACTGCATGGTAAGTAACAAGACTTTCCTCAATTATCTCTATCGTCTTGAGATAGAAGATAGACAGGAAAGAGCCGAGAAGCAGAGGCTTAAGGAATCCTTTGAGAAGAAGGGAAATCTCAAAGCTGCGGAAGCAGTGGAGACTGGTCGTATCCCAAAGAAGGATAAGAAGTGCCAGAGTGATGTCTCTGAGAAGGGCAGCTCCAAGAAAGCCAAGAAAGGCAAGTATTGTGATTGGTGCCCTGGCCATGGCAAGGAAAACAGATTCATCCACAGCCATAATGAAGTAGATTGTAACTTCAAGAAGGCTGCCGCTAAGGAAGCCGACTTGAAGAAGCTGTCCAAGAATGGATCTGGTAGATCTCTTAATGCTCTCAAGAAAGAGCAAAAGAAAATCAAGAAGATCCTAAGGGATGACTCCCTTTCTTCTGAGGTGAAGCAGCGTAGGATCAATAAGATCTACGATGGCGGCTCTAGCCGCAAGAAGAAGCGTCGTTACTATTCCTCCTCTTCCTCCTCCTCTGATTACTCCTCGGACTTTGACTGATCCGATCCCAAGTCAGATGGAGATTCTTATTTGTCAAAAAATTCAATAAGTAGAAAATCAAATAAAAAGAGAAAGAAATCAAAAAATACAATGAAAATAGTGGAAAAGTGAAAAGAAAAACGTATAAGAATAAGAGTAGTAGTGGGCGTGTGAACTGCCTTTATAAAATATTCAGTAGGAATTTACACTCAAATGAAGTTTTAATGTCAAGTATAGATCGTATTTTGTATAGTACTACTAAAACTGATAGTAGTGTAGAATAAAAAATATATATGCTCAATCTCTTCATGGACTCACGCTAGAATGGTATCATTTTTAACTTAATTACCCTGGTGGTGACCGCCTGGCTAATACACTACTATTACAAGTGTGCTATTGGAAGGGCCTGACACATCAAGCCAAGCAGTTTGCTAAGGCGTGTCAGCAATGCAAAAGATTCAAAAGACGCAAGGCTCGTTACAGACTTCTCCCACCCAAAGAAATAGGAGAACTAAAACCTTGGCATACTGTTCATGTCAATCTGATAGGTCCATATGCAGTCACTGCAAAACAACAACAACCAGCAAAGAAAATAGTTAGCACTGAGCTGAAGCTCTCATGCATGACCTTCATCGATCCAGCTACTGGATGGTTTGAAATAGCAGAAGTGCCTACTTTGATCTTGATGAGGTCAAGGCAGGTAATAAAGAATATATCAATAAAATTTCTGCTAGAATCAGTCAACTATTTAATAACTATTGGCTATCAAGATATCCTTGGCCTGTTGAAGTGGTATTTGACAATGGCTCGGAATTCAAGAAAGATTTTCAGCCTCTAATCAAAGATTTCAATATAAAGCCAAAATGCACAACCATGGAGAATCCACAGGCGAATGCACTGGTTGAGCGAGTTCATCAAGTAATTCATAACATGATTTGCACCAAAGATTTACGCAATCGTGTGTTTAATTACATTGATCCCTGGGGCAAGATCCTCAGTTCAATTGCTTGGGCAATATGTGCATCGTATCACTCAACGCTAGGCGCCACTCCTGCACAATTAGTCTTTGGACGTGATATGATTTTTAATATAATAAAAACTATGATAGATTGGAGAACAATTACTGCTTGCAAACAAAAACAAGTAATCAAGGATAACCTCAGAGAAAATTAAGGTCGGATTGACCATCAATACTCTGTTGGTGACAAAGTCTACTTGCGACTGACAGGCATCCAGCGCAAGTTAGAAATGCAGAAATAAGGACTGTATCGCATCACACATGTATTTGCAAACGGTACTGTCCGACTCCAGATTGGAGCTACTAATGATAAAGTTAACATTCGAAGAATCGAACCAGCTTTTGAATAATAATTGCATCTTCCTTCCAAACTGTCGTAGAACACCACAGATTTGGGGGGGGCAATGACATAGATGCTCTACAGCAGTAAATATGTGTAGGTAGTTTTTCCTATTTAGTGGTTAAAACCTGCCAGTTAACTCGCCACACGCTTACTGTACGTAGTAATCAACAGTAGTATCTTTTTTTATTAGCTACGGTGATCGTCCGTTAGACATCACGTATCTAATCTTTTTTAATCTACAACACACCAAAATTTATAATTTCCTTTTTTATTTGAATTAACTTCAATTATCTCCTTTTCTTATACCGATTATTCTATCCCTTTTCCACCACTGAGAGTCGACCGTGGCACATACATACGTACTTTACGTATCAACCTTTGACGGCAAATTTCTCCATAAACTTTCCACTAAATGACTATCTTTCCTTCACACAATTGATCAACCACTGAATGCTGATGTACAGTTCTACTACAGTTTTTTTATCTGAAAAGACTGCAATGAATATACAATTGGTACATAATAATCATTATTTCACATGACAATGTTAACTATCAATGCACTATTTGCTTCAATACCACTAATAAGTAATGATCATTAATCATTAGTGTTTACATTTGTGCATGGATCATTATTATAAACCTATATAGAATGAACTGGAATATTAATTCCCTACATTTTCATGCAGTATAAATCAGGCCTTACAACAAATGGTACAAAATCCTATGATCAGCACAATACATGGAAGTAAACCAGTAGTAGCCCCCACCATAGTAAAGTAGACATGGCAATTTACCAGCAATACAACCACTTCATGAAACAAAATCCGATATCCCACAAAATACTTAGAATGCCATAGTAAACACTTGGTAGATTTTACTGTCAACATTTTTTTGGCAATGCAAAACCCATTTCTCACCACTAGTATACTGAATCTATAAGGTTGAATATCATGCATGCACATTTAACTGCCAACACACTGGAATCTCTACAAAATACCAAAGGACAACAACCATAACATCAACAAACTCCTCCTCAGCTGGTACGACAGCTTTGCTGGTACAGTTCTTCCAGTAGGTAGTGATGCAAGAGCAGACAAATTTAATGTATTACAGGATCTAGTTGCAGATCTACAATTACTCCAAAACTGATCTCCTAAGAAACCTGGCGCCATATCTGTCTTCTCCTCAGAAGAACCTGGTCTTTCTACTCTTCATAGAGTCATCTCTGTATCATATGACTCTACCTACACTTTCAAGTATCTTTTTTTTAACTCATTAGGAAGGTTCTATACCCCTGGAAGGATCAAAACTCCATTGTGTAGTAATTGAGTCGAATGTTACTCCATTGATTGGCATCCAACTAAAAAATACTGTTTGATGTTTAAACCCAACTGGTAGTGCAGACGTGTTGCATACAGAAGTCTCATATGTGGGATATTGTACCAGTAGGTATGGTATCTACCACAATGGTAGATATTGCTACAACTACAGTACTACTATTGATTTAAACAGCCAATCACAGATGCTGGCATTTTGCATTCCCATATCACACAGGAAAAACCATGTGACCAGTCCAGAGAAATATCCAAGTTTATAACAATTTAGTGAACAACATCCAAAAGCTTATATTGCCACTTTGCTATATGTCCATATTCTTCCCGCCTGCTTTTTTAAACCCCTCATTGGTGGTCTAATGCCCATAGATATCAATGCTCCCAAAGATGCTTCTCCTCTAATACTAGTAAGCAGGGACCATGACATTGACAGACCATTGGCCAATCCTGACAGTCATGTTTCATCACATGCATTTGGGTTGCCATCATCCGTTAACATTAATGATGTTACCACAGAGCATTGTTTCCCTGCTCATGAGCATACAGTTCTCTGAGGGAATGGTATCCCTGTTGCTCACATTTTATGTAAGGAAGATGCCAAACAGGTCTACAGGGATATTTTACAAATCAAGGTTTTGTGACATCAAGCAAATGATCTAATCACTCATTTTCAATGGGCTGCCTTGCAGATAATGTATGCTCAGCACCAACAGCACAGTGCACGGTATTTCATGCTCCCTCATTCCTTGCCATATGTTCAGAGTTCCAAAGAAACTAATGGAATCAATACTGGAAGTTTACTCAGAGGTGCTAAAAATATTGAACGATAGGTTGGATTATGAAATTCATCCATTCCTAATTTAAGAAAGTGATGTCACAACCAAATTCAAGGTAGCAGAATGTCTTAAAATGCAGACAAATCTTGTTTATTATTTCATAGGCAAAGGGAATAACTCCAATGTCATATTATGGCCATTCAATGAAGTAATGTTTGAGGCATGTGCAGTTCCACCCACCAATACATAGGGTTTTCATCAGGATATAATGAATTGTCCATCAATCAACAACCCAATTGTCTTGTTTGATCCCTCTGTGATGGAGCCAACTATACGTGGAAGGAAGGGTGAAAACTATTGTCTCACATCCTTGTTCTATAGCAGAAAGTGTGTGGTGGATGACCATTGTAAACAGGTATCTAGAATGAAACTGTATGACAAGAGTCCCGATGGTTGCAAGCTAACAAAGTGGTGTCTATGAAGTATCATATGTGGAGGTATGTTTGATTATCAGGTTTCGTTGCTTTAAGCAAATAAGTCCATGGAAAGTATTGCACTGAGACTAGTAAGTGATTCCAAACACTCATACCTGGACATACAAGAATTCTTCACTGGTTTACTATCCTGCTTCAAGCATGGAACAGCATTCGAATAAATGGGTTATTAATCCATATTACTACCCATAGTCTTCCACTAGTCTTCCTAAGCCTCTATTACACGCTGGACATCATTGTTAATAAAAATGATAACACCAGTTTATGCATGTATTTCGGACTTCTCTGCAATGGCACATCTTCCCTGGTGACAGTGCTGCGGAATTCAATATATGATCATTCTTATACTGTTAGGAAGTCAAAAGAAACCATGCCACAAAATTGTTTGAGTGCCTTTATAAGCTCTGTGCTGGGAAACACTTCAGTCCCAAGGAGAAAATGGGATAGTGCTATGCGGTAGTAGCAAGCTGTCAAGGTACCAATACAGCAATCATGCATCCATGGTTATTGAGAGCGAGTGCAGGGGAAATTCACAAACAAATTGTGAGGGACTTAATGACTTGGGCAAGGTCAGCAGATGGACAAACTAAAAGAGCCTCCTCTCAAAGCAATTACCTTTACAAGAAAATGAAAGGTATTGGACCCATGTCATTTAACCAATTTTGGCATTCAATGTGCTTCTGTGGAATACTACTGCCAAATCACATGCGGCCGTCAACGGTCCATTGTCAGGACCAGCAAAACTCCTTCAAATTTTCTATCCATAAAATACTTGGTGATATTTGGTTAGAAATATATAATTTGGGTTTCACCAAAATCAATATTTTTTTGAGAGTCTGATGTGTGAAATATGGAGGATAGTCAATTGCAAGAGGATTTTCAACCACGGAATGACTTCAGAATATAGGGCACCAGAAGCGCTTCTAAGTAAGGATGTCCTACATCATTTGGAATGGATGTCCCTATCCTATGACATATCCCGGCGTCTACTATTAGAATCCTTTCAATTCTGGGGGCACTTTGTCTGTCGATCATTACAACGTCAGCACTTAAGAGCACATTTCCCCACAAATTGGCATTTTTATAAACGACCGTTGGGAATGGAAAACTCAAAAATCTCCCCAACGGGAATGAAATTTTTCATAATTTTTCATCCCATTGGTTCCATTCAACACCAGCACATATCCACAACAACAATGCATTTAACTGATGATGCGGACAACTGAACAAGAAATGGAAATTGACAGCTTGAGTCAATTGAGCACGTCAATTCAACAAAATATTTCATGGATTCCTTACATCTACCTAAATTCGACTCATTTTTCTCATCCTTTAAGTGAATGTGAGACAACAAACACAATCTGTATAAACAGATAACCATCCCAAATTCACAGTGTGAACCTTTCCTAATTCCTTGATGAATCCATATATGAATCTCCTGCTTTCTCAATATTTAGGTCATCTGTGTTAAACTATCCAGCCAATGCAGTGTTGGAAATTGAGAATTTGAAAGGCCTTGATGATGAAGAACATGTAATTCAACTGCTAAAAGATGCTGCTGCCGATAGCGGAAGAACTGTGTTGGTTATAGAGTCTGTGCCGAAGTCAAGAAGGTGAGGCATTGT
Organism: Chaetoceros muelleri; assembly: GCA_019693545.1. Taxonomy (NCBI): domain Eukaryota; phylum Bacillariophyta; class Thalassiosirophyceae; order Chaetocerotales; family Chaetocerotaceae; genus Chaetoceros; species Chaetoceros muelleri. The sequence goes on from JAAMXU010001745.1 coordinate 34,078, forward strand.
TAAAAAGAATTGCTGAATTCCATTTTTCATTTAAAATATCGACCGTTGACCGGGTCAAAAAGCCGAATTCTGCCTATTTTGACGCATCTAAGAACAATAATTTCCACACATTTTTTTAACACCTAAATTGTACACAAGCCTACTTCCAAACAGGAATGAGGAGGCAGGTCCCTTCTTTCCATATGGTTCATGAGTAAATTTGTCCAAATGACCACTATAACTACACTATAAAAATGCCGAAAAATGAAAAGCAGATTTATGCCTATTACTTAAGAATGAATAACTTCTTCAAATATAATGATTTCTAAAACATGATTCACATTTCCATACATCTGGAGAACATGAACAAACATTCCTGGTTCATTTCTTGCAACCATCATGTTTGCAATGGAATGCCTGGTATTTTCTTTTCAAGCATTTCGTCCACAGTCTACCTGCACTGTGGAATATGTGAAAGACGATGAATCTTCCCTCATATCAACGGAAGAACAACCGGACCCAAACCGTTACATTTCCCTTCAAAAGAGTTTTTTTGTGATATAAAGATAATTTAGTTTAAGGGTGTTTTTTAAATGGTGTATCATTTTAAGTGACAGGCAGAAGTCGGCCAAAAAGCCGAATTCTGCCTACCCCGGTCAGGAGTCGATATTGATTTGGAAGTTCCAGAAAGAAAAGTTCATTTCAATGTTTTATATAAAACTTTGGCTTCAATCTAAACTTTTCACTTCTATCTTTGAAATTAATGATCATAGCAATCAGAGGCAGAAGAAATTAATGTTTGTTTGTGACCATTACCATTTGAGCCGTGGCAAAAAGAAGCAATTTGAACAAGGAAAACATCAGCTGCCTGGATCCAAAATACAACAAGAACATAAGAAAGGGGAGAAGAATAAAAATGATAACGCTGAACTTATAGAAACGGCCAATGACAGTAGCACAGGTAACTGTAATCACACAGTGAGAAAAGTTACAACAGTTAGACCCGAATGTCTCTAGAGGATCAATGTTCTTATTCCTTCACTGTCTTCTGCTCTGCAATGCCAGAGACTAAGGGAAAGTGGTGGGCAGAGTACTGATGGTGAATTCAACACTGTGCCGGGGTTCAGTGGTGTAGGTGAGACTGTTGCTATTTTAAGTCCCAATCGTCTTCATCCTGGATTGGCCAATGTCCCAAGTACCTCATATGTGAAGCCGCAGGATACGGAGGTTTATCATTTGTTTATGAGTGCAAAGGATGCAGCCAAGACCACTTTGCAAAGGTCCAAGTCATGTTTCGTCCTTTTCTAAGGTTCATGATAGTGAAACAACTTTCTTAGGAGAAGATGGAAGTAGTGGTCATAGATCAGGGAAGTGCCACAAACAGATACATGAGAGATGGAGTAAGTGCAAGTGAACAACTATAAAATAGTAGATAATTTTATAAGACAATTACAGATAAGATTTACTTTTGTTTTGCACCTTCCCCTTTCATGTGATTATAACAAATGTGGATGAAAGGTCATTTTAGAATATTCAACTCTTTTTGACAAATAGTCCTAAATTCAGAGTACAATCTCTTAGAATTGTACTCCTCTCCAGACTTCCAAACACTTTCCTTGTTCTTACCCCTGACAACTGTAATGAACTTTTGATGATTGTAGGAAAGATTGAACCTAAGGGTTTCAAAGAGGGAAATTTTCCCATAATCAACATCCTCACAAATTCTGTTAAGGTTCAATAAGTACTGATTCTAAATACTACCTTCACTGTTGTTGATATCATTCTTGGTGGCATGGTCCTCCTGCAATTCTTTTAATACCAGACAAAGCACCTTCACAGTAATTTCAGACCTAATCTCAGAAGAAACACATGAAACAAGTGGGCAATGACAAGCAAACAAGCAAATAGCTCTGGGAAAGACCTGAAGGTCTTAAGGAATGTTTCCTTCCTGTGTGTCTTAATTGTTGGGTACTGTAACCCCAGTAGGAGTTTGTTTGCATTGCCGGGCTGATGTACTTGAAATAGCCCTTGTTTGAGATGCGACCATTCATTGCTTCATGTTGCTCCTCAACATGAGAAGTGTTAGTGACTTTACTGTGACTGGAAAAGAACTAAGATAAACAGTTAGCTACATCAACTGTGTTACAATATACAACTTGTACTTACTTACCAACAGAGCCTCCTTCACAGCTACATCGTGAATGGCACTTTTTAATTTTTTCCTTACATGAGCAATCCCCTTAGACAACAAGTCTTCCTGGATCTTACCATCTGTGCTAGCCTATTCTCATTGCTGGAGGTTATTGGCAACATCACCTTTAGCTACTGAACCGTCAATGGCATTGGATGCATCACCTGCTTGGAAAGACTCCACTCCTTGGGCCATCTCATCCCTGTGGGACAAAGCATCTTCAAAGTCATCATCACTATCAAACTTTGCACCCTGATGAAGAACATAGAACTGTGTTAGATGTTACAAAAGGTAGAAATAATTATTTCAGTTCTTCAGTTCATCTCAATTTTTAGGAAAATTTCATCTGAAATATTCATCTCATTGTTTGAAATGAAAAGTTGTTTCAGGTCAAACTTTCAACTGATGTTTTCAACTGAAAATTTCAATTTACTGTATGGATCAATATCACACAATTCAACTTCTACACTTACTGATGGATGGTCGCTACTCACTGCATCGCCACTCACTGCATTTGCAGCATGGTCTGAGTTTCTTTTGTGGTGGTTTGCCTAGTTAAGAAAATAATTAATGATAAAGAAGATTGAAATGAATTGTTGATTTAATACGTCTGGAAAGGGGTGCCTTGTCAAATCATGAAGACAGGGCATTGTATTTCATCTACTCCTTTGTGAATTGGAATGGTTATGAAAATTTATTATGCTATGGTACAATACTGGTACAGTGTTAAGTGAGTTTTTCAACTGGGCCCGCCATTTGTAACTATATCAGTTTTTTCAAAAGCAATCCTGCCAATTTGTCAGCTAAAAAAGTTTGAGTAGGACCAAGGTGCTGACATCGTAATGATTGACAGGTAAAGGGCCCCATTTCCAATATCTTTTCAAAGTCGTTGCCAAAGAGTTACTTATGAGACCGTCCTTTATGGCCAATAAAGTAGCAAATATGCATTGTTTTATTGCATGTGACGGAAGGTTAAGATTTCAAGGATGACAAACTGGGCATCAGAGGGATGTACAAAAATGAATATCATGAAGGTTTTCAGAATTCATTCAATTCTCTCATTCCTAAAATTGCTGACTTGATGCCTCTTGTCAAGAAATCTGACTGTACTTACCTGGTAAAAGGGTATATCAACTGGTAAAAGGGTATATCAACTGGTAAAAGGGTATGTCAACTTAGTAACTAAAGGGTAAAAGGTATTCAGGGATAAAAGACCTTAAAGTAAAAATTATAAGACATAACTTCCAGCAATCAGCCTCAAGCTTGCATGTTCAACTACGGTATCTTAGTTATGGCGCGCCGTGCTTACGTGTAGGATGATCACAGCTAGATTTACTCAGTCCCCGCAAATGTGAAATCGGAAGATGGACATTTGGACTTAAGCTAAACAGACAACTGAACTACCAACCGATCGACCTGCTTTAGACGCTACTATTACAAGTAGTGCAGGAGGTACCTAAACATGTTCGTCCCATGCCGGAAACCTACGTGCCATCTTCGATCACAACCGATCTATTCGCAAAGATACAATCAGCAATATCATGTTTCACATTACTGGCCAATGTCGTCTTGGTTAACAAGTCTGCAAGGTTGTATTTCCCATCTATCCACATGACATTGATGACGCCTGCCGCTTGCGCTTCCCTTACTCTATGATAGCAGATTGCATTGTGTCGTTTATTCAATACGGAAGTTGGCACAGAAGCATTTGTAACAACTGACTTATTATCACAATATATGTCAGCAGGCCCTTCAATCGGTACACCAAACATTCTCAGCTTATATCTCAGTGACTGTACCAGCTCAGTGGCTATCCTCAGTGCTACGAATTCGGATCCAAATGATGATGACTCAACCGTGTTCTGACGCTTACTGTACCAATGGATTAATGAATTGTTAACATATATCAATATGTCAGTATGTGACCTTCTGTTTGCTAGGTTTCCAGCATGGTTAGCATCAACATAGGTGGCAATAACAACAGGATTTCCTAGTGGCTCTGGCATGTTTGGAGGTATGCTGTCAGATGCCTCTGGATAAAACTCCTTCCAATGTTCCATGATTACATTCTCAGGTCCGATGGCACCTTCTATACATGGTGGGATTGTAGGATCAAACGCTATGCGACCTGTATTCTTTTTGAGGTTCCTCTGCAGAAATCGAAATATCATGTATGCCACATCTAGATGACCAATACGTGGTGCACATAAATATTGTGAGAAACAACTAACTTCAGTCATAATGTCTACTCTACCTAATTCCACAGCCCATCGTAATATCCCAATCAACTCTTGGTACTGGTGTATCCCTTTTGCGTCTAATTCATCCGAAGCATCAATTTCGGGGCGATAATCTTTCGGGTAAGGTCTCTTGCAATCCCCATAGATTTTGAGCGGTGGCTCACCATCCAATTTCCTGATCGCTTCTACATTAGAGATTGCAGAGGCAATATAATCCTTGCTGGACATAGCCCATGTCTCTCGTCCATCCTCAAGTTGGACTCGCTCAATATTGGCTCCCAGATATCTACTCGGTGAGCCAACACTTCCTTCCTTCAATTCATAACTACGTCGGAGGGCATTCATGACAACATCAGGCTCGTGTGATAGGTGTAAAATGTCATCAACATAAACAAGTATCATCTGGTAGTACCTGAAGCCATCCGGCTTCATCCCAGGCTTTATCCATACATTCCTATCAGCCTCTGAGGGTGTATACCCAAGAGCCTTAAGAGAGTCACTTAACATCGATGCCCATGAGGCTCCACTAGACTTCAAACCATATAAAGCCCGAACAATCAACATCACAGAACCAACCTCGCTACCAAATTCTATCCCAGCAACAGTCCATATCCTTTCCTTGCATGGGGCGTTCAAATAAGCATTTCCAACATCCGCAGCACATATCTCAAGGTCATTAAGGGCGGCCAAGAGGAAGGCAATACGGATACTGTCCCTAGACACAACGCTAGAGTATGTCATGGCGGTGGGAGTTTCGGTAGTGTGGCCTCCTGCTACCAATCGTGCTTTTCTTGTGAAACTACCATCCATTTTGATATCAAATACCCAGTGGTATCCAATTTCCTGATACCCTGGCATAGCCTGTCCGGACCGCATATCTTCCACTGATGTTTCGGATTTTTCGAAGGCAACACGGACCTTTCGTAGCTCTTTCTCAATAGCATCCCTCCAGAATCTGGTCCCCGTTTGCTCATCCAATCGGTAGGCCTCTTCCACTGTCTTAGGGAGTTTTATACCAAACTTGTGAGTAGTACGCCAATAACGTGACTGAACCTTACCTATAATACGGTCCCATGTCTTGAGGGTGTGCCTTACCCACCAATTGAATGCCGGCTCATGATCGATGTTGTTTGCCACGGCGTATTCTGCAAGCTGTAACGGGTTAGAGGCCTTCAGATCCTTCAGAGGTACCCAAGAAGAGGATCCATCTCTCCACTCAACAAGTAGCTTCCACCCGCGTGTTGTCTTCTTAGCATGTTTGTTGCCTGATCTACTAGTCATAAAACCTTGACTAACAGGGATGGCCGAGTCATCCTTTTCATGCTCTATTATCTCATCCAATATTTGAAATTGGTTGCCATGTTCATCGATCTGAGAGAATAGATTCTCGGCGATTACATTGGCATTCAGCCGGTCAACAGTACCATCTGGAAACTCTACCTCAAACACAGACCGGTCATTGAAGATATTAGCAGGATTATCAGTTATCTCTCCAGGACCACGAACTCTTCGAAGTACCTTAGCCATCCTGTGGTTCCCACTAGCATCTGGGACTATTACCTCGGCACCCACAAAGGAGTGATATGTATCAGCAGCTTTCTCCGCATTGGATTGGTCAACGACCTCATCAATATCAGGCAATCTATCAGGGCTATCCATAGGTAGACCAAAAGGATCAGGCACATCCTCATTAATGAACTGGTGAAATCCATCGTCGTGTGCAACTACATTGTCGCCTCCCACCACATTAGAGAGCTCAAGGTTATATTCGTTCATCCTACTTTGGACATCAAGGGAGGACATATCTTCAGTGGTGACATGCTGGACGGTTGTTCGAGCCAATACTCTACCACTTGCAGGAAGTATCCAGTAGCACAGGGCGCTACCAACTCGATGCGATACGCCTAGCCACCGGCCAAGCCTTGGATTGTCATCACTGTTGGGTGAGTGCCAGTACCATACCCAATCATAGAATGAAAAGTCTACCCACTCGCTTATATCTGGTGTATCACCAGTAACTATCTCAAATCCAGTTCTCCCATGCTTCATCGCGGTTCTAGAGTAAATTTGAGCAACCCACATCGCAACTCCCATATACGTACTGTACAAATAAATACGCGTCTCTCCAAAAATAATTATTTGAGATCACATACAAAACTACGTACAGCACACATACATATGAAATCTCCGCACAATCATCTGATGGACAAATGAACCATATGCTTTAAACTAAAGGACTATCTTTCCTTCACATGAACAATTAACCACCGAATGCCGATGCAAAGTTGCACAGATTTCAATCGGAAAACACGTCGATGAACATACATATATTCAATAATAATCTTTTTTTAGAATAACAATGGTACTGATAAATAAAATATTCCTCTTAACATCAACAAGTATTGAGCAATAGTGTTATATATTTATGTATGTATAATTATTCAAATACATAATCATCCAACTCGCGTATTAATCGTCGAGATACATTCCCCAACCTACACCCCCATTCATAAGTATCGCACTATCAATTTATCATCGCAAGACTGATTGTCGAATTATATACTCAAGAAGTAAATAATTCAAAGTTAAAAATGTATTGACAGAAGAAGTAACTAATAAAGAAAAATTAACTGATAATAATAGAAACAATGAAAAGAAACGACTACTATGAACTATCCTAAGCGTCTCCTCACGTTACG
>JAAMXU010001749.1:0-63558 GCA_019693545.1 Chaetoceros muelleri
CCCACAGGAGGTGCAAAACTTTTTCAAAACCGCTCAAAACTATTTCAAAACTCTACGCGAAATTTGGTATATCCCGTAGGCTGTAATTTTTTGTAACTTTTTGTAACAAATTTGTAACATTTGCGTGGAAATGGTGTACTGGTGTACTGGTACACATCGTATGTAGAAGTGTACCACCGTTTCCGTACTTCAGTACGTGTACAGTCAGGACTACTACAGTCAGGGTACGTTTCATTCAAACAGGCAAAAAACATATAAAAAAATGGCATGAAGAGGCATTTCTTTTGACAAATAATAATATCTCTTTCGACAGGATGAAATTGCTTTCGCTATACACAGTAATAATATTTGCTTTAACCAACAACGAAAACGTGCAGTTGACATTAGCCAAGAATCATGACCAAGTAGATACTTCTTGCATCAAAGAACATCATCGACTATCAGTTCTGGAGGAAATGAAACACCCCGTCCCGTTGAATCGGCGAATAGATGAGCGAAGAATCGCGGCAGCTGCGAGAGATTTTGACCCTGAAACGGAAGAAAATGGCAAAGCTGCATGGACATTTCTCACGTGTTTGGCATCCAGTCCATACTTTGTATCTCATTTCTGGCAAAAACGACCATTACTCATTCGTTCCAAGGAAATAAATGAAATCACACAACAATCTAGTGGTAAAAATTGGGTGGAAGGATGCTTCACTGTGGAGAATCATTTGAAACTAATTGATGGTTCCTACATTTCAGGATCTCGCACAGACGATGTACTCAGAAAGGGAATCAAGACCGATTCATGGGCATTCAGACCCATCAAAGATGATCCTGCTCGGAAAACTACATGGAAGGAAGTAAAAGATGCCCTGGAGGGAGGGACGATTTATTTTAATTCGGCTGGAAGCTTTTGGCCTTCTCTTGGGGCTCTTTGTCGCCTTACGAATTATGCCTTTGGCTTACCAACCAATATTAATATATACATCACTCCTCCGGGGTCGGTGCTGAGTGTTCCTCCTCACACGGATAGACAAGATGTGTTGGTATTTCAGACAGAAGGGAGTAAGAGATGGAGAGTGTTCTATCCCCCCAAGCGAATCAAGGGGAAAGATCCTTTGAACAGGGGCAAGGGTGGAGATGTGTTGGATGTAAAAGATCTTGGAAAGCCAATCTTGGATGTCGTACTGAGAAATGGTGATGGTAGGTTTTGTTTGATTCGTGAATAGTAGTTTGTATTGTTTCTTTGTGTTCCGTCTTAACTCATGGATAAATCACTCTTTTTTTAAAGTCATGTACGTCCCCGCTGGATTTCCTCATACGACAGATACAGCAACAGTCGTCGACGATGAAAGTGTACCTGCACCTGTCGAAGAAGATGATGATTCCAAGAAATTATTTGATGATACGTCTGTGCATTTGACCATGGGCTTAGACACACATGTATGGGCATTGACATATGCACACTTGAGATGGACGCTTCTTCAGCGCTGCGGGAAGGATTGGAAGCTTGACATCAAGAATGATGAGGATTATTGGGATTCTATGAAAACTTTGCCGATTGGATTCCTTTTGAGATCAAAATCAGAAGATAATGTAGAGGATGTCACAATGGAGGAGTTGAAGCGTGTGTTGAACAATTTAGAACCTACCCGGTGGACCAAGGAAAGTATGCCCTCGGACGAGGAAATCCGACAAGTTGTCAAATACATGTTGGAGGAGCACCTGTCGTCTCTACTCGAGATACAGGAAATCATGTACAGTGATATCAATCCTCATGACGAAAATACCATTGTAAAGGGATATGAATGCACTCAGAAGCAAGATGCGGTAATGCAAAGGTATGGTGCTTTTAGTAACAATGACCAAATGAAACATGCGTTTGAGAAAAGACGTTTGGAAAGGGAACAGAAGGCAGCATCTGCATCATCACACGAATTATGATATTATCTTAACCATACTGCAGATATATAAGTTAATGGTGGCAAATCTTAATGAATGTGGCGTTCATAAATAGTTGTCAATTGTCATGCTTGCTTTTAAAATTCCCATCAAGGAACTTAGTCGAATTTCGCCCTGAGAGCAGCATAGGTCTTTAGGCGAACACTGTTAATACGAATAAATCCTTGTGCATCACCAGGGTTGTAATCAAATGCCGATCCACCGCCCTCAATATCCATGGATGCAAGGTCAGCATTGTACAAGGCCTTGGGACTGGATCTTCCAACCACAGTAACATTTCCCTTGTAAAGCTCAATCCTTACAGTTCCTTCCACATCCCTCTGACTGAAATCGATGGAGTTGCGGATCAAGTCCATTTCAGGAGCGAACCAGAAACCGTTGTAACAAAGACGAGCGAATTCAGAAGCAAGGCCTTCAGTTATGCGTTTGACTTCACGATCCATGCAAATTCCCTCGAGATCAAGGTGAGCGGCACGGAGCAAAGTTCCACCTGGAGTCTCATATACCCCACGGGACTTAATTCCAACGAAACGGTTCTCAACAATATCAATACGTCCAACTCCATGCTTTCCAGCAATTTTATTACAGTAGAGGAATAGTTCAAGGGGGGCGGTGACTTCTGTTTTGTCATTAAGATTGGTAATCTTGACAGGCACACCCTTCTTGAATTCAATCTCCACAGTTTCAGCCTCATCGGGAGCGTTCTTGGGTGAAGTTGTCATCTTGAACATGGACTCATCAGCTCCACAATCTGCGTCTTCAAGCTGACCACTTTCATAAGAAGTATGGTACATGTTTTCATCAACTGAATAGTTTGCTTTGGGCTTAGCGTCGACGGGAATTTCGTGCTTCATGCAGTAAGCCAAGAGATCCGATCGGCCCTTGAAGCTCTCGATGAATTCAGGATCACGCCAAGGAGCAATCGTACGGATCATTGGAGAAAGTGCCTGTGCGCACATCTCAAACCGTACCTGATCGTTACCCTTTCCGGTGGCACCGTGAGCAATGAACTGGGCACCTTCCTCTTGAGCGATGCGCATCATCTCTTTCGAAATGCAGGGGCGTGCAATGGAAGTTCCAAGCAAGTAGCGAGACTCGTAGATGGCATTTGCCTTGACAGCTTCAAAAATGTAATTCTCTACAAAGTCTTGGCGGAGATCGGAGATGACACACTTGCTGGCTCCGACGGACAGTGCCTTAGCCTGAATGGCAGAAAAGTCTTCCTCGAACTGTCCAACGTTCGCGCAGAAAGCTATCACATCATATCCCTTTTCACAAAGCCATTTGAGGATGACAGATGTATCAAGTCCTCCAGAGTATGCAAGAATAACCTTGGGCTTAGTATCAGACATGTTGAATGAATGTAAATATATTTTTTTATGAGAATCAATGAACTACCAGATCAGGTGTAAAATAGAGCTGGGTGCCTTTAATGGATGCATTTGCATATCCATGCAGTTGCATGCAGATCTATCCATCCTCGATCCACCATCCACCAGCCATGTACGAACTTCTACGGAAGAAAAACAAGAATTGATGAATCGATAATGCAGGGAAAATGGTATCTTTGTGATGGCGCGAAAATTTGGGTGGCTCAGATCCAGCCTCGCCTCACGTAGTGAAAGCAGAAAACACATACGTGCGACATAGTCGCCAAAATATCTTTCGTGTTGAACAAGTTTTTCGTTGTTCTCCACTAACTCCCACTTTAAATGGCATAAACATGGAAGACGAATGATTACAAAACACCATCCATGTTGAAACATAATAAATATGACTGTACATAAAATTTCTCTGGCGTTTCTCCTTACTGTATTGCGCATCCAGGCATCGGCATTTGTCCCAAACACCATTTTGCGAGCAAAACAGAGTGATGTAAGTTTGAAACTCGGCACAGAAAATATCGTGGAAGAGACGGAAGAAAGCGTACATCCAAATTTGTCACTCAGTCATCTAAGCAGCCGAAGAAATGTATTTTCCAAGGCACTTTTGGGTGCTGGTACTTTAGCGTCCTTTAGTGTAAAACCTACTGAAGCCAATGCTTTGATTACTTCCGATTCCAATTGGCCTTTGTGGACAGCATTGCCCGTCGCTCCTTTCAACAGACGTAGGACAATCAGCTATGAAGTAGGCCCGGGAGTTTATGCATTTGATCAATTGATTGGAATATACTACGTACATGTGCCTATTCGAATGTCTGTAGTGGCTGTCCACCAGAGTGATCCGCAGAAAAGAGGTCTCGTTGTATTTGCCCCAGTAGCCCCGACGAAAGAATGCCTTTCATTGATGCAACAATTAATTGATAAGCATGGTCCCGTACGTGATATCATTTTACCATCGGTAGCTGTTGAACACAAGGTGAATGCTGGTCCATTTGCACGAGCATTTCCCGAGGCAAACTTCTACGTCACTGATAAGCAGTATGCCTTTCCATTGAATTTACCAAATTCATTTTTAGGGCTACCATCTTGGACGAAGCCTCTTCCTAGGAGCAGTAGGGGATTAGATATGTGGGGAGGAGAATTGGAACACGAAGTCCTCACCGTGAAACCTGGAATTGGTTCCATGTTTCAAGATGTTGCCCTATATCACAAACCATCCGAAACTATGCTAGTCTGCGACGCAGTTTTCGCTGTCACCGAGGAACCTCCAAAAATATTGACAGATGAAGAAGAATACACAAGGGCACTCTTATTCCATGCTCGTGATAGCAAAGATGAAATTGTAGAAGATACGCTGGAGAATCGTCGAAAGGGATGGAGGCGTATAGTACTTTTGTTCGATTTTTTCTTCCCAGGTTCTGGTCGGGGTGATCTTGGTCCCGGACCGGCTCTGGATGCATTAAAAACACCATTTTACAAGGATGGTTGGGGTGGCTGGAAGCCATTTTCGTGGGGTGAGGATGAAGTCAGAGACTTTGAAGTGTTCAGTGCAGGAGGCAAACCGACTGTTTTGCCCATTATACAAATCATTCTCAGCAGAGGTCCTGACGAGATGCGCCGATGGCTGGATGTTGTTACAAAATGGAATTTCAAACGTGTAGTTCCAATGCATCTTGATGCACCACTATCACTTACTCCAGCTGAGTTTGAGGATGCCTTTCTCTTCCTTAAAAGTGATTATAACAGAGTCCGGTTTTGTGACGAAGATGTGGAGTTTCTCAGGAAAGCAGAGGAGGGTCCTTTGAATTTTTCAGTGTACAAGACTCCCCTGGGAACATTGAGAGGTGAAAAATGTGGGTTGAAAAGACCATTGAAGAATACATGAGAACATATTACAGCGCTAAATTTAGTAATTAGACCAATAAGCATCTTCCTCTTCCTCCATTTCACCTTGTCTAACGGTTTGGCTCAGTTTCTGCTTTTTCTTCTTGAGAATATCTCTGAGTACCGATGCATCAACGGATGCACTGGACGATGTTTTTGTTTCGTCATTACCCAATTCTTGTTTTTGATTTATAGTCATATCCAAGGAAGCCCCAACCTCCTTTGCTGTGTCATCAAAACTTGCATCGGCGTCATGTTTCTTCGCCCGCCGTTGCCTCGTTAGCAACATCAACTTGGCTAACCTGGCTTCATATGCAATTTGCTCAATGTCATCTGCGGGAAGTCGATTGTCATCTTCGGCCCCTTTGCTGTTCTTGGTGACATTTATATCTTGATCTTGAGCAACAGGAGAGGAGTCCGCCACGGTCTGCTGAACACTACTAGTTACACCCGCTTGTGATTCAGACGCATCCTCTACCGCTTGGTCATTTTCAACAGAATCAAAAAACTCCTGAAGTTCCAAATCTTCTTCATTGGATGTGTGCTGACTAGACAGCGTTGATCTCTCCGTATCCTCCTCGTATCGTTTTCTTTTCCCCGACTCCTTTTCCTCCTGTATTGATAATGATAACTGTGAAGTTTTTCCCACAGAATTCGTTTTCTTCCCGCCTTGTTTCGCTACGAATTCTTCCTTCGAAGTTGCCGACTGTTTGGCTTTTGGTTGCTTCAAGATACCCTTGGGCTTGACCTTTTCTTGTTCCGCACGCATTAGTGTTCGAAGAGTTGCCTGTTTTGAAGTCATGATTGATGTTTGTTTGGAATCGGCAAGGTGCAAGGTATTTGTGGATTGTGGAGTCGGAGGATAGAGTAAATAAATATGCTAATGCGATTATTATGATGAAACAAGGTTAGAGGTTTTAAGTAAGCCTCATCAAGGTAGGGAAGAAACGTACGCATCGATTACGCCTCTAGAGTACGTAGTACACATTTTGCATGAATTGCGATGTTTGATTTATCAATCAATCATCGATCAACCAAGTGATTGCATCCATCATGCATCAGGATTTTTCAAAAATGACTTCTAGAACTATGATCATCAACATCATTCTTTATCGCAAGTGTATCCTGGGGCGGTCTCTAGTTCTACTTGCGCTCGTTATGGTTTCTTCTGTCAAATCTCTACCACTTCGAGTAGGTTCCGCCGCTGAGAAGCATCACCAACAAGGTGACTACACGTACCATTCCGATCATAATCTTATCCTAAATACAACAATCTGCAAAGATCGATGCATGAGTGGTTGTATTAACTATCTAACTCCGATTGGAAGTTGCTACAATGGAAATTCTTTCTTGATTGGACGCAAAGAAAAGGAAAATTCCAATCCTTTTGGAGAGAATGATATTTGGGACGACCCAGTCCTACTACTTGATGGTGGTGCCAAGCGAGTGATTGCAATTCAGAGAAAATTCTACAATTCCACCAATAGTTCTTGTACAGGTGGAATTACAGACTTCTTTGATAAGTTGCCTTTGGAAAAATGTATAGGTCCCTTTGGACCACCTCGTCCTTGGGGCATCCTTGCATTAGCCTCGGAAGAACTGTTTCAAACGAGCAGTGGTCAAATAAGTTTGTACTAATATTAACTATCAAATGGCAAAGCACCTCCTACCTCAGAGACAAGGAGAGCATAATATATTCATTTTATTATTTGTCACACACATGTAAAATAATACAAAATGTAGGATTCACCCAGGACAATCGCATGCAGTAATACGTAATACCTAACCCAACACCAATGCAATATTACCTGAATGTAACAATCTTTTATGATTCCTTCCACTTGCCACCATGACTATCACTCAAGCCGTGAATATTTGGATTTTCTAGACGTTTCGCCATGCCCATCCGCCTTTCCATCCTTCGACGTTCATCGTCACTCAAATCTTGTTCCGCCAACCATGTCCCCCCATGACTATCGGACAGGCCATGTCCTTCGGTCAATCTTTGAGACATGGTCCTTCGCCTCGACAACAACCTCTGCATTCTAGATTCAGGCGAAATGCCATCTGCATGCCCCTCTTTTAACTTTTTTGCATTTTCATATGCTTGCTGATAGGGTGTCTTGTATTCATTCTTTCCAATTTCAAAAATATCGTGCATGTGATGAACTTTGTTCTTACCCGTCGTGGTTGCCAGCAAAAAGGAACCTAAAGCGCCACCCGCCATGACGGAAAAGAAGGCTGAGTTGCGACTGAAACGGATGGGTTTGTCGCTGCCGGGAAGAATCAGCTTTCCTCTGGAGGCTTCACTGAGGGAGTTGACGCTTAATCGAATGAGTGTGTGCAGTATGTAGCCTCCTGCGGATCCGTAGGCGAGTCCCTTGAAGCCGGATGTCCAAATATCACGTCGGACATCTGCGATGGTTTTGACGTCGTCTTTGGATAGTGTGTCACCGAATTCCCTTGACATGTGTGTGCTGATGATTGTTGAATGAAGTGATGTGATGTGATATCTATCTCTAGCTGGTGTATGTATCTATGCGAGAGAAGGAAAATGATTTTTATGTAAAGCGTACAGGTACCCTACAGCAAGAAAATAAGAGTCGAGAGTTCGGTGATGGGTGAATGGGAAATGGGAACAGCGGTGATGAGACATGTTCCATTCATCCAGTGTTTCCGTTCTGCCATGCGTACACGTACACACTCTCTAGCTAGAGGCGCTGTATGCAGATGCATCTACAGTACTGTACAAGATCTAAACTCTCTCTAGTACTGTACAGTACACAACTCGACGTAATTATTACTACTGTCTATTGACTGTAATGTACATACAGCATGAAGTACACCATGCAACATGACAACAGGGGAGAAGTGAAACACTCAATACACAAAAAAGAAGGGAGGATATGTTTCAATTAACAGTATTATCTCAAATCCAAAGGGATGATGTGGGTCTACCGGACTCAGAAGCCTAACTGATGGAATAAGAGTAATCACCAATAAACACAGATTTTATGCTTGTTCCGTGTCGCCGTCGCCGTTGCTGTGTTAGCTGACAATACTTGCCTGTTTCATAACATGATGGTTAGCTAGCTAGCAATATAAGTTTCTTGTTTGCGTGTTGCAAATTGTTAGGGCAGACACATGAATTCTCTTTTACGATAATGAAGTCATGGACAAGGGACGTCAAGACAAGTGCTAAGTAAGTGAGTGTTATACTTTATATGTAAAACTATTTTGGTGTCCTCATATTTATACACCCACAGTCGTAAAGTGTCGATCGTTGTGCGAGCAAGCAGTCCACGGGGATTCGCTCAAACCTCCCATGGTGTGGAAGTCGACCCGAGCTGAGTATCAATCTGTGATGTCAAACAGATTTTAGGAATTTTTTTATTCCAGTGAATTCCTGCTCTTGATAGCGAACGGGTCAACGATTGATAGTACAGACAGCAGTATGATGAAATGGGATCATTCTTGTGAGTGACACCAGTTGCTAAATATCTCACTTTTTGTGACTTTTTCTGCGGCACTTGGAGATGGACGGTGCATAATTGTAGAACAATTCTATTAGCAGTCACGGATGAAGGCATATCCAGCGGTAGTACTCAGTATGGAACATGCGATGGAAGAGAAGCAACCGATGATTCATCGCGTTTCAGTGATATCGTTACGAATGTGATTGAAATTTTACTTTCGGCACGATCAAGGTTTTACAAGTTGTACCATCTAAGTCTGTCCTTAAGTATTTGTAATTTTTCTAGTTTTTTCTTAATGTTCTCATCATTAGGGAATGATATGCGAACATGGTTGCGACATGCGAATTATAGAGTGTGATTGCTTGTTGCAGGACTATTGTTCACATTCCAACCATAAATTCCAAATTTGTACATCATGAAGTTGATTTCTTTGCTTTTCCTTATTGCATCTTTTCTTGCCCTCGCCTCCTCTGCAAGCACTACGGCGCAGAAGGTATCAGACGGCGCTGCTCCTGGTGATGAGAAGAACCTTCGTGGTGGTCCAGAGGACGAGGTGAATGGACGTGAACTTGGTGGTCGTTACTACTACTACTACGACAAAAGCTCCAAGAGTGGCAAGGGTAAAGGTAAAGGTGGCAAGAGTAGCAAGAGTAGCAGTGGTGGGTATTATTATTACTATGGTGGATGTGGTGGTCACCGTGGCCCATGCCATCACGGAGGCAGGGCTAGGAGGTACCACCACCATGGTGGAAAGGTCGGTTATCGCTATCGTCACTACAACAGAGGAGATTGGTAGAGTATTTAGGTACCACCAATTGCCCTAGTACTCCTCCTGTTCCAGCATTTGACCTGATAATGTCTCTGATTGGTCTATTGAAATGTATGTCCTTCCCCGGAATTGCTTTATTGGATGATAGCTCCGTCTGCCTCTGAAAAACTTCATGTGGTTGGTTGTACGTAACTGAAGTGTTACTTAGTATACTGTGTAATTACCACCAAAAGCTTCTATTAATACGTTAAATTCGCAGTTATCAGCAAAACTTGCTTGCTTTTGTTGTTTTTGTTGTTCATTAAGATCGCCTTGTGAATTTGAATTCTTATTTCCTCCAAGTAATGACATTAGAGATCGAAAAGAGCGACCTTTCCTCGGTCCTCCTCGCTCTAGCAGTGTGAGAGGAAGTGCTGGCTAAGCCTCCTCGGTCGTTGTAGTTCTTCAACGAGAATATGATAATTGTTCTTGGCCTGATTTATATCAAAGATTGTGCTGACAATGATGAGAATGAAATTCGCCGTGGTGGAGGAATCAGAAGCAGAGAGGTTGTGCTGTGGTCCACTCCGGAAGATCAGCATGATGTCGTTTCTTCTTTGTATTCTAGTACATGGAGGAACATGATAGTATCGCTCTTTTGTAGTAACTACTGTACTAGAAAACCTCAAGCCCGACGAAGTATTTCGGTAGGCTGTAGGATGGTGCATTTGTATGGTCGTTTTTGGAACTCTATGAGTGGTCAACTGCTATAGTATGCTGTATGTTTCTGCTACCGAATTATGATGTTACTTTGAGGTGTGATAAGGGTGTGCCGATAGTCATGATCATCGTCGCGGCCATCGCCCATTACATACACTAGTATGGGAAAAGGGTCTTGGTAAACTCGTCCTCTAAGGTTAGAGTCGAGTCTGTGTCTTTCCTGCGCTGCTCCGTTTTTTGCTGCTCGTGGTCCCTACTTCCTTTGGCCGAAACAAGAATCATCCTCGACCAACCGAGGATACTATTAGTAGCTATATTTGTAGATGCTAGCAACCATCCACCAGTTGTTATCATAGCTCCTGCTGTCAGCTGTACTTTCTGGTGAATGCTTGTGATTTCAGCTCTGTTGAACAAAGTCCCATAAGAATCTTAGAAACGTGTTGATTACTCTTCAATGAGTCATGACGACGTTTTACAAGCCAATCCCGAATGGTAGTATGTAGGGGGCACAATCACAATAAGATTATCCACTGCTCACTTAATTGTAACGCCAAAGAAGCTGTGAGATATCCTGTGATACATCAGCATAAAAGTCGTGAAATGACTTGTACAAGTTTATCTGGACAACTTGACGAGGGTAGGGTATAATCATAATCATGATTAAGCCATCTTGCGCTCCTATTTTGTAAAACCTTCTACCTTGTTGTTGCTTGGAATAGGCTTCCGCCGCGTCCAGAATACCTTTGCTCACAAAATTTAGAATTCATCACCTTTGTTGATATTTCAGCAGTTTGCTCTGTCATCCTTACAAAAGTTGATATAAATCCAAAAGCTCCTTTCCCCCGGTCACCAGAATCTGTTACAAACAAACAAAAAAATGAAATTTCTTTCTGTGCTTTTCCTTGTTGCATCCTTAACCATCCCCTCAGCTTCTGCGGCCCTTGCAAGAGGACGAGGAAACGAAGGTGTCCGAGTGACGGAAGGTGATTATGACAAGAATCTTCGTGGGACAGATGCAGAACGTAAGCTCTCTTACTTTTCCAAGGGATCGACTTCTTCAAAGAGCAGCAAAAGTGGCAAGAGCAGCAAGAGCAGCAAGAGTAGCAAGAGCAGTAAAAGCAAGGGTAGCAGATCCTACTCCTGGTAATGTGCGAAGTTTGACCAAGGATCCTGTCCTACCATAATAAGCTCATCAATATATGTCAGTCAGACCTCAACGTTCGGACAATCATCTCCATCATGTTGTGCATAAAAACTCGCTGTATGTATCCCGAGAGTTGTAAGCATGTGATTTGTCTCACAGTTTTTAATCTTTATAATTAGTAGGATCCTTTTTGTGTACTTTATATCACGATGCTTCCGTCTTTTATCACTCTTGCGTTTTTCCTTTCTTTATTTATCTTAACTCTACTCCTAGCTTTTGAACTGCATCGCTCCTGACACGTTCTTGCAGTGCATCGATTTCTTCATTGGTCAGAGATCGATCCATGGAACGATAGGTAATTCGAAAACAATTGCTCACCCGATGAGTCTTGGGATGGACAAACACATCCATTAGTTCCACACGTTCTACAAGATCCCCAGCCACATCTCGAACAACCTCAAAAATATCATTTGGATGAAATTCCGACTCGATCCCTACCCTACTAGTCCAGAAGGAAATATCCTTGAAACAGGGAGGATATTTACTATAAGGCTGAAAGGTAACAATTTCCCCACTTTCAAATTGCCCATGAAATCTCTCATCTTGCGTCCAAAACAAACGAATGTCAGGTATGGAAAACAACACCATGGCCAATCGTTCCAATCCAAGTCCAAACGCCCACCCTAACTGATCCCCTCTCCCCACAGTCTTGACAATATCTTTGTGGACTACACCACATCCCAAAACCTCCAACCATTGATTATTGAAATATATCTCCAGTTCCAAAGAAGGTTCCGTAAAAGGAAAATAAGTATCGACCCAGCGCATATCTACTTCGCCAAACAATTCCTTGGCCATTCCCTCTAATCCCATTTGCAGGTCGTTCTTGACCACCTGTTCCTTATCTTGAATAGATGTCGCTCCAATCGTTTCAAAATCTTCTTCGCTGAACATTCGAACACCTTCCATTTGATGAAAGATTGGATAATGAGAGCTATCAATCTCATCTCTCCTACAGTACAGCGTGCAGCAGAGGTATCATCCATTGAGAAAAACACATGTGTTAGACTCGAACGAATGACATTTTTGTGTTCGAATCATTTTCTATAAAAAAATTATTACAAATATCATCTGTCCTGTCCTTGTTCTTACCTATAAACATCTCCCGTCACAAGAAAACAATCTTGTCCAGCTTGAAGCAACGTCGTCTGATGTGCACTTGTATGAGTCCTCAACACCGTCTCATGATTTAGATAATAAGTGTCACTTTTGCTTCTTGATACATGATCTTGAGGAATGAGAAGAGAATCAAAATTATTCTGTGTCGATACGATGGGATCCATGTCATCATGGATGGACAGCTTCTTGATGCGTTTCTTCCAGTAATCTTCAATGATAACTTTGATGGTATTCAGAGGATGTTTGGGGCGCAAATGAAGGTTGGTTCCCACTCGTGAGGCAATGAGAGGTGTCACATTGCACTCGGGGCTTTGGAGATTGTAGTGACGAAAGAGAAGAGGGGGATCTGATGACGGTGACGACGACGAAGAGTGGTTGACTGTGCTACTAAATGATCGTACCTGGGAAAGAACAAGATGACGAGTTTGGGTTCTATCGATACGAGGAGATTGTGTGCATAGTAGCCAATTTCGATGTCCTGCAGTCGAGTTGCTAATACCCCGATTAGCAAAGTAGGTGAGTGTCTGCAGTCCAAGTTTGCTCATGGGTTGTGATCGGTTTGTTGCAATATCTGCTTGCAACTAAAATATGGTTCATTCAGGTTCCATGGTTCATCGATCATCGATCTTACTCTGCACCCCCTTCTCTCCAAAGGGGGTATGAAATAACAACCATAATAAACAAGTGAACCACGGCCATTACATCGACCTGTGACCTCTGTAGCTTCTACAGTTGCTCTCTAGAGTAGAGACTCTCTACGCTACTCTAGCTAGCAGCTAAGTACGGTACTCCATCCATACCTATCCAGCTATCCATAGCTACTTCTCTAGCTAGCTAGAGAGATTGAGCTATGCTACACTCTCTATTAGTGTTATTGTTATTATCCATGAAGCGAATGTCGGAAGAAATGACCATGGTCGATGACGGGTCATCAAACAACAATAACAACACCCTCACCATTGTAAGTCTTTACGTTGTATAAGACGACTATTGCATTGCGTTGTATTATTTTACTGTGCACTGACAAATAATGAATCGTGAACGCTTTGACGAATTGAACCGACATTCGATTCGATTGGATTCGAAACATTCAAATCATGAACACACCAGAAAAATGCCAGCTATCATCAACGCGGATCATTAACGACACTCCTCTCGCGTAAATCTCCCTTTCCCAATGAAACGGGAGCGCTACCCATAGGCGAGCACTCGCCCTCGAACGTGTCCATCTTGTCCCAATTTAAAATCCTAGTTGTCGGAGCAGGAGGTCTCGGATGCGAAATACTTAAAAATCTCGCCATGTCCAATATTCCCAATATACACGTGATCGATTTGGATTCGATCGACGTGACGAATCTAAATCGACAGTTTCTCTTTCGTCAAACAGATGTCGGACAGTCCAAGGCGGTGGTTGCGGCTCGTTTCATCAATGAGCGTTGTCCTTGGATGAACGTCAAGGCTTATCATGGGAAGATACAAGATCAGGATTTGAGCTTTTATAAATCGTTTAATTGTATCATTTCGGGTTTGGATAATGTCGAAGCAAGGAGATGGTTGAATTCGACAGTTTGTAATTTGGTGGAAATGGACGAAGATGGGGACCCTGATCCAGAAACGATCATACCCATTATTGATGGAGGAACGGAAGGGTTTTCGGGTCAGGCGAGAGTGATATTACCACGCATTACGAGTTGCTTTGAATGCAGTCTTGATGCATTTCCTCCTCAAAAGAGTTTTCCACTTTGTACGGTTGCAGAAACCCCGCGGCTACCGGAACATTGTATAGCTTATGCTTTTACGATACAATGGCCAACAGAATTTCCGGATAGGAAACTGGATACGGATTCTCCGAGTGACATGCAGTGGGTATATGAAAAGGCGTTGGAACGGAGTCAAAAGTATAATATTGAAGGTGTGACATATATGTTAACCATGGGAGTGGTGAAGAATATCATCCCGGCTGTAGCTAGCACGAATGCAATCGTAGCTGCAGCCTGTGTCAATGAAGCGGTCAAATTGTTGACGTTTTGTTCACAGACACTCAATACTTATATGATGTATATGGGAAGTGCAGGTATTTACAGCCATACGTTTGTATATGAAAAGAAGGAGGATTGTCCAGTTTGTAGTTCCACAGTGCGTAAAATCACAGTTTCTCCCGATATGTCCCTAAACCAGTTATTGCAACAACTTCGTGAAAGTGACCTTCGATTGATATCTCCCAGTGTCACAGCAGCGGGGAGTGGTAAAACTCTGTACATGCAAAAGCCTCCAGCTCTTGAGAAAATGACGAGACCGAACCTGGATAAGTCATTGAGTGTCTTGATTGGAGATGGAGAAGAGTTGACAATTACTGACCCCACGTTTCCAGACACGAGTGTTGGTCTCTCTGTTTATTTTGCAAATTAGTGTAGTTGTTGTTATACGCACAAGTATAAATTTTCATCAATTTATCAGTACATGTGTTTATTCATAGAATATGAACCAAAAAATCCTAATTGTTAAAAAGAAAAACTACACGATACTGTTGTCAATACATGGAACTCTTGACAAAAAAACGAGACCCATGACGAAGAAAAAAAATGATCTGCAAAAGCATTCAAAAGTATTACAGCAAAGAAAGCTAATCATTCCAGCACTTTCCACGAGGATATGCAATGTTCAATGAAGTTTGGGCCACCCCGAATCCTAGAGACGTCGAGGTACCAGCAATGGCACAGCCAGTAAGTGTCGAGGTCCCCTCATGTATTCCTACCACATCAATCAAAAAGTTTTGGCTCGGAAGGTATGTTACATCAGTGCCAACAAAAAACCCTGTCGCGCCACCAATTGCCATGGAAAGAGATGCATCGTTTTTGCTGTTATCATAAGTTGGCTCCTCGATGCTGGGGAGAACTCTTGGCAAAAATGTTCTTCCAGCACGCAAACCAAGATAAAAGGCGGTCCCGCATCCAATCCAAGTTCCTGCAAATATAGTGTGGAAGGACAAATCTGATGCCTGGAGAAGATTTACAAGTGGCTGCCATAAAGACCCAGAGCAGAAAGCTGCCGATGCGAGCAGAGCTCCAGTGTCACGTTCCTTGTCTAATTCAATCTTCGAATCAGACTTGATCGCCTTTTTCACAGTATAGTAACCCATATGCCCAAGGAATACTCCAAGAGCATCACCAGTTCCTGTAGTGAGAGCAAAAGACAAGGAATCTGGAGAAAGTTGCAACATTTCTTGCGCGACAGTAGAGCCGTACTGCCAACCAAATCCAGCAGGAAATATTTTGGAGACCAAAACTTCTGCTGTGGTGGAGAATCGCTTGATGTAATCAGGGTTAGATTTCTTATCTAGTTCCACACTTGACTCAGCAAAGACCGTTTCAGCAGCTGACCTGTGACTTGTGTTTTGTACATGGCGCCGCTGCTCTTTCCAAGAAGAATGGAATGGGGGGATTATGTTTGACGACAATACAGACGAGTGCGTAAGATGAGAGAATCGGTTGCAAACTCTAGGAAGGATGTGCATTTTTACAACAACTTGCTGTGTGTTCTAACGATAACAATTGAAGCGTGATGAAAGAAACTTTTGTTGCTTTATTTTCTCTGTTGATATATATTTTGTGAGGAAGAAGAATTTTGTATTTGTTCTTTTTTCCTGTTGCTTGCATACGTCAGCATTCTAAACTGTAAACCGAGTTGTGTCTTGTGAGAAAAAACGCGCGCCGATAGTTTCACACTTTTTTGACACACGACAAAAAGAGGGGTATTATTATGGCCTCAAACAATGACAAAGTGACATTCTCCCTTCTTGTAACCACTCTTGACAAAAAGTAAACCATTGAGCGCATTTGGTTTCCGGGGATACCTGCTGGTAGTCATTTATAATCACGTCATTAAAGTTCTGGGACATCAACGCCGGCAGCTCTGTAAGCCTCGTATACAACACCAATATCACGTGGACCACCCATGATAATTGGACACTTGCAATGAATAGCATCCGGAGTAAGATCAAGAACTCTTCCAATCTTGCCATTGAACAACCCGGTTGAGGCAATACCTCCAGCTTGCTCAATAATCATAGCCATGGGAATACCCTCATACAAACAGCGGAGTTTTCCCTGACTGTTTTTGTTATCAGCAGGGTACAGATAAATACCTCCATATAGCAAGGTACGATGGATGTCTGCGACCATTGATCCCACATAACGGGCACTGTAGGGTTTATCTCCACTCTTGAAGGTTTGAACAGCGTCTTGAATAGGCTTGTCCCAGTAGTTGAAGTTTCCTTCGTTACAAGAGTAGATTTTCTTTCCTCCGTCTTCGGGAAACTTCATGTCACGACGAGTATGCACAAACTCGCCAATTGTAGGATCCAAACAAAAACCTTCCACGGTCCCTCCGCGGAATGTAAACACTAGCTCCACCGCGGAAGAATAGGCACAGTATCCTGCACACACGCAGTGAGCTCCCGAACGAAGAAGATCCTTCACAGAGCCACTGGAACCGGGTGACTTCTCATAAACAGAAAATATAGTTCCAACAGAAACATTGCAATCGATATTGGAAGAACCATCGAGGGGATCAAACGCAACACAAAATTTCCCAGCCCTTTCAGGAGGCACAATAATGGGTTCTTCGTTCTCTTCAGATACAAGAACCGAGCATACCCCAGAATTGACAAGTGCATTGATCATCATATCATTTGACATCACATCGAGCTTCTTTTGATCGTCTCCTGTAGAGTTCACTTCACCCGCGAGGCCGTAGAGCTTTGCGACTCCAGCGCGATTGACAGCCGAGGTGATGAGCTTGAAGGAAGTTGCGAGTGCGTTCATCAAGATGACGAGATCTGTGTCACGGGTTTGACTCATGACATAACGATTGAGTGTGGGTGCGTCCTGCATCAAAAGAAACAATAGAAAAAGAAGAAATCAGTTTTACGGGTGGATTACGAATAACGCAAATTGAAAAAAACATAATTTCATCATTTGCCGCATTCCTGCAATATAATATACCGGCACGATACCAAGATGCACCATCGCTCATCGTAGTGTAACTCTATTTGTCACTGATCATCACTCAAATACGATAAAAGAAACTAAAGTTACTTACGACATCGAATGATCCTGACATGGTTAAAACTCTATGAATGCTTCTACTTTAGGAAATGGAATCGTTTATGTACGGTACAGCTGCGTTTGCAATTTTATGTGTATCTGTCAGATGTCGGATGCCGCGTCGGGTGAGAAGTGGGAAAACGAGAAAGTGATCTTTGTGTTGGAAACAGTTACGTGTTTAGAATTGATTAGAACAGTTACGTAAGACACGCATTCATCATTTCACTACACGTACGTACACATCGTCGAGCATTGTCGACAGATGCCTCCCGTCACCCATCCATGAACCTCGTCGTCATCCAAAGCACATCACGCATTCGTACCCTACTACTACCCCTACCCGCACATGGTGTGTAGCTCGAAATAGAATCAGAGAGACAGTAAATAACCTGTACAGTACGTGCGTGAAGCTTGAAGACTACTGGGTAGTTATCCCTCAATGGTAGATATTTGTGAATTCACGTAACAGCTCCCCCAGTCAAACTTGACGCTGTCTCAAACCATTCAACCACTTTCTTAGATCCACAAATCCGAAAATGCCATAGAACATCATCATATCTCATATCATATCACTGTATATGTATGAATGATGTTTTATTAATCTTTACCAAAACAACAAATTCTATCTCACACATCTTCACTGCGGAATAGCAATTAAAATCCCGACCTAACTTATTGTTATGAACCAATTTTTGTTTCATAGATTCAAGCTAGGACAATGGCCTTCGCCTTATAAATTCACATGTATTTCATCTGTATCCTTTTCTACAGATGTGCGGCGTCAGCGATTGGAAAATTTACGTTCACTGCGAAAAGGCAAGGTCCCTACTAACTCAAATGATGCTATTGATTACAGGTACAGGGGCGCTCCAAAAGAAACTCCTTTTGAAAACAAACACATAAAAGAGCTATGGGGCAACTCAGTACTTGATGGCGAGGACGAGGGACGAAAGAAAGACACAAGTAACAGCAAACTTGATGTCAAGCAGAGCATAGAATGGGAAAAGGATAGCTCAAAATTTGTCTCCTTTTTCGATGGCGTTGATGCAAAGATGAAAAAGAATAAACAAGCCAGCAAGCCTCTTCTTACCAATGACAGAAGTCATGCCGATGACAATCATAATGAAGTAGGCTCAAACTTTAGCACTTTGTTGGATGATATTTTGAAAAGTGATTCCAAGCCGAAACATATTGAACCGATAGATCAGATGGATAAAACGCGGTCTATTTTTGATTTGTTTCCTCTCAAATCCACAACAATTAATCCCAACAAATACGATAAACATTCCTTCGAAATGTATCATGAGGCCATGAAAACAATCGTAGAATCTGACAGGTTTGGACGAAAGGACACTAAGAAACCAATTAAAGCAGATGTGGTGGAGCCTGTAATGTCTTGGTTACTGAGAGATGAACAGGTTCTTGACTATGATTACCCTGCCTTGAAAAATGCTGATAAATTTGGAATCGGAATTGATGAAAACGGCAGTGATGGTTCCTTATCTAAAGAGGTGAATGATGGGAGGCAACTGAATAATGACTTTCGCAGTGAAATATACATACCAGGAACAGAGACTTCTAACTTCTACTCGGAACTAAAGGTACAAAACGAAAACTTTCGAAACAAGTTAAACTTTTCTAAAGAACAGTTTGACCTGGTAGAGAGGGCATTTAAAAACCTTGCATCTTATTGCGCGAAGAATTCTAGGAGCGCTCCTTTGACCATAGCATGGGAAAAAATCAAAGAAGCCGGAATTATTCCAAGTAACGATACCTTAAATGTTTGTCTATACGTGACGAGCACTGTGACATCTGGGGTTTTATCATCGGCGCTATCGGGTGGTTTATCGAGCAGAGGCAGCAAAAGACAACTCAGTGCTGTCTTATCTATTCTGGGGAAGGACAATGATGCAAATAAAGAAGTAGAGGATGAAAATATATTGGAAGCCATTGATTTTCCTACAGAACTTGCCTTATTCCATGATCTGTTATACAAGCCTACGGAAAAATCTGTGAGCCTTCGGGTGAAGAGGCTCGTTTCACTTGGAGATGCATCCGGCGCTGAACATTTACTAGATTCCTTTCCAGTAAGTGCTACAAGTTTTCTATCTTAGATCAATTTACGAAATGAACTAATGTTTTTGTATACTTGAATCAAAGTCTAATGATGACGCAAGGCTAAGAACTTATCTCCCAGTTTTAAAATTATATTGCGAACAAGGGAATGTCCCAGCGGCATTGAGACTATTCAAATGCATGCGGAACGAACCTACTGTCCGCTTAGAGCCCGAGAATTATGTTCTTATGATAAGTACTGTGGCAGAGAATGGATATTTTAAGTCTACTTCAAAGCCCTTGGAAGGGGCCCAAAATATTGGATACAGATATGCAAAAGGGGCAGATTTATTCGATGAATTGGTCACAGAAATGTCGGAAGATGTATTAGAAATTTCAGCAGCATCTGCTAGACGATTGCATAATGCGCTCGTTGAAGGCCTTGAAGGAGAGTGTTTTGCCGACATAGCCGAACCTATTCATTCACTCGGGGGTGTTGTGACTCGGAATGAAAAAGCAGGAGATAATGATCTTGTAACGAGTCGCGTATTAATTGAAAAGTCGACGGGTAATTGTCCCCGGACAGGTGTTACGCTGCAACTTATCAAGCTCGAGAAAGCTCAACAGAATCAACTTCACGAAAGTCTTTTGGAACTGTCAAAAACAAGATTTGAAGAATTCACGGGTAAGACAGAAACAAGATCACAAAGGAATGATGATTATGCAGCAGAGAAGTTGAATGAATTTGCTCTTTGGCTCAAGTAAGTGCGAAGGTTCTTTTCCCTATTCCTAATCCTTAATTCTTAATGTCGTCACTTATATAATTGCTCTTGGTCCTGAACACAGCAATCGAGAGGGAAAACCATTTACAGCAATCATAGGTAAGTATTGTCATCAACTTATTGAAAGATCTGTTGCACTCCATCTTATCTTTCCTGTTTTCTTTCGTCACAGATGGAGCAAATGTAGCTTATTACATGCAAAATTTTGACAAGGGTTGTTTTAATTTTCATCAAATTCAGTTTGTTGTCGATGCCCTAGAAAAAAGTCATGAGCATCCACTCGTCATCTTGCCGTACAAATATTGTACAGATTCTTTCATGGTTAGCATGGGGCTAAAACATTTCAGACAATCATTGTCTACTGAAGAGCAACGCATCCTCGAAAACCTCTCTAAAAAAGGCCAGTTATATCGAGTGCCTAGCAGATGTTTGGACGACTATTATTGGATGCTTGCTTCGGTCTCGGATCAAACTAAGTCAAGAAGTGGTGAGAACCTTGACGTGAGCCATGATGACGTAAGAGGCAGGTGGCCTGGTACTCGCCCGATGTTAATCACAAATGACCAAATGAGAGATCACAAACTTGGATTGTTGGAGCCGAGACTTTTTCGGCGTTGGACCAGCTGCTACATCGTCAACTATAGCTTCACTGCTTTTGTCAGAGATGCAAGCATCGATAGAGAAATAAGTTTTTCAACAGCCGATTTCTTCAGTAGGGAAATCCAGAGCCACAAAACAACCACCGGAACTGCTTGGCACTTTCCAGTTAGTGATTGGGGTCTTGATGATCGCTTTTGTGTGAGAATTCCTCGAGTCTCTCCCAATGAATCAGCTAGCGTCCCATTCTAAGTATTACAAATATTGGAATGTAGATTTTAATTCACTATACTGTGTACTTGTTTCTACTTAGCTAAAAATTGATTGAATTGAATGCATCCTTGGGGTCACGTGCCATAAAACGATCCTTGATATCGCTTTTCGATGTGGACTTCAATTCCGCTGAAATCTCTTCTTCCACAGCAGCAATGGCATTTCGAGTCATCCACTTAACAATGTTTTTCACTACCTGATTGCTCTTTGACGACTTATTTTGTGTTGCGCCGATGGGCAATAGACCTCCCAACGGGCTAACATTAGAAGAAGGATCGTACGTAACCTCATAGACATTATAGCCTTTGTTGACATATTCACATAACACATCATCAAGTGTTCGAAGTTCATCGCACAATCCTCGTTTTAGAGCGTCTTCTCCAAACCAAGTTTCCCCAGTAGCGACAGAATCAATGTCGAGGCTCGGCCTATTTTCTTTCACAAACGATTTAAACAATGTCAAAACCTGTTCTAAATCTTCTTTTGACTTTTGAATATCTTCTTCCGTTACTTTTTTTGTAGGGGTAATAGTTCTCTTATACTTTCCTGCAGTTATAGTCTGAAACTCACTGATTTGATAGAGTACAAGAAACATCTTTAGCTTTTTAAAGAGATCAATTGAGATGAAAAATCACGAATGAATTGTTATAACTTACATTCCTTCCTTCTTCAAGCGTTCATAGACGTTCGGAGATTCAGAGATAACCCCAATACTGCCCAGCACTGCAAAAGGAGATGCCACAACTTTGTCTGCTACGCATGTCATCATATACCCACCCGATGCTGCAACTTGTTCTACACAGATCGTAAGCTTCATCCCGTGCTGCTTAAACCTTTGTAGTTGTGCAGCTGCAAGTCCGTAACCCGTTACTGTCCCCCCTCCAGTTTGTAACTTCACAAGCGCCTCATCACCGGGCTTTGCAGCGCGAATAATCGCGGTGACCTCTTCTCTCAAAGTTTCGACTTGAGATGCAGTGACATCACCAGGAAACTCGGTAACAAACACATTTCTGCTTGCGCCGTCTTCATTGCTGTATCCAATTGTACTCAAGACGGCAGATAAAGGTCTATTCTGAAGGCTTTTGAGCAACCCACCTGCAACACCAGCCGCTCCACCAGCAATATTTCCTAGCAATGCAGCCCTAATAGCATTCGCACGATCCGGGCCCATGATTTCAATAACTGCCACCAAACACAATTCAATACAAAACCGTCAGAGAACGGTAAAAAAAGACATCATCCAAATAATACCATGCACTTACCCGCTCTGATGAATTCCATTTCAAGCTTCAACAATTCTGTATTTTCCTTTTCAATATCCTTGATGAGTTTGTTCAAAAGTTTTTTTGATTTTGAAGATTTCTTCTTTTCCTTTTTCTTCTTCTCGTCCTTTTTCGTCACTTCTACACCATCTTTTTCCACAATTGTCGCATCAATGATTTCCTTTCCGTCTCTTCCATAAGCATCAACTTCTCCAATGTCAACATCCATAGATTTCATCTCCTCACTAATAATTATATCTGTTAATTTCCTCTGCAACTCATTAATATTATTCAAGAACTCAGAACCTTGCTCCAGAAAAGCCTTTTCCTCAGTCAATAAATCAAGTTTCTGAGCAGGATTTAACTCATCAATAGTCGAATCAAAACTCCTCTGAATTGCAGAGTCAAATGCCTGAGAACGAAACCTTGCAGCAGCCTTTGCCTTTGATTGGGTAGCGGCCGTAAGAGAAAAATCATAGGAAAGGTACCGATCGTTAATCTTGGTCACTTTGAGGAATTCGTCGTTGGGTATACCTAAATTCTTGGGAGTGTTATTTGCATTTGGCTTTCCAAACGGTAAAAAGGGTCTCGGAGAAGACGATTCATTGGAGGTTCCATATAGATCATCGTACAACTCCGTCACGGCCGTTTTCCCAAACAATCCACCGTTGGGCCCTCGATTACTGGAAGATTCCTTGGCGTTTTTCAATGATTTTGCGGCAAAGGCAATCACAACGATCCAAAAGAAGGCCGGGACTCCGCTGGAGATGAGAGTTTCGAGGAAATATTGGGTGATAGCAGAGGTATCAACTCCTAAACTGATGGATGGCATTGAGGCGGCGTTGTGTCCAATGAAATTCAATCGTGGTGATGCATGATGACCGCTCGAAGAGGGCCATGACGATATGCTCTTGGATTGAAATGATTTGGAATACCAAGACACGGGCGCAAACGCATCGACATGAAGATACGAAGTCAAAAGAGGTGCCACCACAGCGATGACAGCGGAGCGGTGAACCATTTTCCAGAAAATAATTGCGTCGTAAAACACTGGAACACTACAAATAAATTATGAGCCTCGTGAGTGGTCGTCGTGATCAGTTTCTCCTTTTTTGTTTCTTCTTCCTTTACCAACGAGGAGCGATGAGGTGGTTACGTATGCTTTGTGCCTGTACTACTCTAATTGTACCACTGTACGTGGACAGTGCGGAAGAAGTACTGTATGTCATTTCAGTTGTTTTCAGCAGTTTAGTTCATTTTAGAAATAAAGCAATTTTGTTTGCATCTTTCATGTCTTCCATCAAATTTTCTTCTATGATGTCAGAGAAAGAAGGCATTGAATTATGCTATAACTTTTATAAAAGTGAAACCCACGTAAAAGACTAGAGACTAGTTTTTGCGTCATTCCATGGAAGAAATAACGTTCATTATTCATGACACATCAAGAGGCCTCGCTATGACTTAGTCTTCCATCTCGAATATCATTGGTAAAGCTTGTACACTTCGCAAAGAGTGGTTTTCTGTGCAAGTTGTCAGGATCATTTTTTAATCTATTATAAGACCAAAATGTAATTACTTCTGCATCATTATGGAATTCACCATTGAGAGTGACATCTTCTTCATCCTTGCTTCTCGGATAATTGTGCGACTTGTGATTGGATTGCTCACATCCATGATGAAGTTGACAAAGTCTTTCCTTCTCTTTTTCTAGGAACTGCTCTTTCCTTGCTTCCTGAATAAAATGATTGTATTTTCGAAATGCACGAGGACCCTTCATGGGCATGAGATTCTCGAATCGTACGTATATATTATGCTGGAGACTCGGCGATGTAATCACGAATGTTTCGAGTGATAACATTTGTCTTGAATGACGTTGCAAGGAGAGTGATTGAAACGGAATCAGGAGCAAATTCTTTATTCAAGTGAGCACTCATTACAATATTTGCATTTTGATCAGCATTGCTTTGAATAATCCGCAGCGCTTCATCAATCTTCTGCAAGGACAACAATTTTCCACCCACAATATTAACCAGGATTCCTGTGGCGTCATTCAGAGGAGAATCAAGGAGAGGGCTGGTCATTGCTGCAATAGCTGCATCTTTTGCAGCTCGTTCCCCAGATCCCGACCCCATTCCAATCAGAGCCATACCTCCACCTTTCAAAACACTGCTTACATCGGCAAAATCGGCAGTCGATATTCCCCTTTCTGTTAGCATATCCACGATACTTAAAATCACCTGATTCACAATCTCATCAACCACCTGAAAGGACGCCTCTAATGACAAATCATCTGGTATAATTTTCAGAACATTTCTATTTGAAACAACAAGTACTGCATCTGCAATATCTTTCAGACGATCAATTGCATCATCGGCATAGAGCATACTTTTCCTCCCCTCGAACGGAAACGGTTTCGTGACAACAGCAATTGTCATGGCACCACTTTCTTTTGATATTCGACAGATTACAGGAGCGGCCCCACTTCCTGTCCCACTACCAAGTCCAGCAGTAATAATACAAACGTCTGTGTCATCTACTAAGGATCTAATTGTTTTCGCAGATTCTTCGGCTGCGAATCTACCAATGTCCGGGAATCCATCGGTTCCTCGACCTTCCGTAACGGATCGACCGAGATCCAACACTTTTGCCCCCTTTTCCATCGATTTTTGAAGAGATAATACATCACAATCAAGAGCCCATATTTCAACATTGGGGGGCATAGATTCATTGAGTATTCGACAAATGCTGTATGCGCCACTATCACCAACACCTAGAACCTTTATATTGCAAAGAGATCGTGTCCTTCCCGATGCTCCATTTACCGATGGTTGCTTCCTGACATTTTTTTGTATCTCGACAGATGGAATATTGATTTGATTAATCTTTGCTTGCTCAAGAGAAAGTATGGGAGAAAGTTTTGGAAAATCTTCCACCTCTGGTACCTTGGGTGATGCATTACTGAAACTTCCTTCTAAGCCATTGATTACTTTTTCATTTTCTGCGGGATTCGTCTCATCATTCTGCGATATATCAACTTGATTCTCCCACGAGAAGGATAATCCTTGAGCTGTTATTGTCGTGTCCTGTAAAGGAATCTTTGATTTCGGCCCACTCGCCTCCATAATTGCTTCATCAAAACTTTGTTGTAGGTCATCAAGTAAACCATCAATATCTGTTGTCATGTTTTCGTTGGGGGGAGCTTGCTTGGAGTTATTATCGTCAAGTTTTATTGCACCATCATCGCGACTCAAATGCTTTTCTTCATAAGATTTTTCTTTTGCGTCCTGTTCTTTGATGTTGCTACTTTCCTCTGGACGGGTGTCTTTGACACGCTTCACATCTTGATGGATTTCCCGATTTTGAAGTGACATTCTCAGACCAACCGTAGCAAAAATCAATCCACCAAAGACAGATGCAGGCCCCAAAACGTTCGCCATATCTACTGAGTTATCAATTTCAACATTGCAACTGTTGGCATCCTCAAGAAGTTTACATTTCTCGGCATCCATGGCCTCTATAGCTTTCCTAGATTCTTCCAAAAATGCTGCTACTTTTGCAGATGCCTTTTCAGTAATATTCAAAAGATCAGAGTTGGAAGACCCTTCTTCTGACTCCATTATTGAGATTCTTCGCGCTTCCAATTTCAACCTATCTTGTTCCAGCTCGGCGAGAGCAATTTGTTTGGCAAGCCCTATTCGTCGAGCCTCCACAGCCTCGATCTTGTGATTAATCTGTTCGATCTTTCTTTGTTTTTCTTCTAAAAACATCTGCTTTCTAGATACAAATGGTGGTAGATTCTTGCTGCTTGTACTTTGACTACCCACCATTGACAAATAATTAAAATTTCTATTACTATTAGTGGTTGAGGAAACAGCCGTTGCCGACAGCGGTTTAAACGGCACCCTTGGCGCAAAGCTTGAAACGCAGCACATTCCCAACGTTAACGTAGCTATTGTTATTATCATCCTATTAGTGAATGTTCCCCAAAACTGTTGTATTTACGATTGCTTAGTATTATATATTTTGTCAATCCGATAGAACATATATGTAAAGAAAAGAGGTCGGAGGGAGAGAAGGATATGACCCATTGTTTGAAAATTTCAAAAACAGTCAAAAACGCTTCACAACACGGGATATCCGTTACCGGGGCCAACATGACCGTACTGTCCCGTACGTACTCGGTACTAATACAACAAACAGCCCGTGCAGCTACAGTATTCGAGAATTGAAATTCAACAAAGCACCACACCTTTTCACATATCACTGTCAGGCCTTTTACTGACAAAACAATTCAAATTTTGTGGATAGCATATTGGTGATAAATATGATTTGATTGGTGATACAAACAACCTTCTTATTCAGCCTTTACTTCAAATTTTGTAGCTATGATAGTCACAGAAACTGTACTATCTGGCAACGAATTATTAAGCTGTGCTCCAAACAGCACTTCTGTGTCTGAATTTATGTTTTCCCGAACAATAGCTTCTACTTGTTTTATTTTTTCAGCGGATAGCTCTTTTCCTCCCACGATGTTCACAACAACACCCCTTGCTTTGTCAAGGGGGGCATTAATGAGAGGGCTAGATAGCGCGGCGTTAGCAGCGTCTTCTGCTGCCGTTTCTTCACTTCCTGTTCCCATTCCAATGACGGCAAATCCACTACTTTTAAAAATATTGCTCAAGTTGTCATAATCAACTGTCAATAAGCCGTTCTTTGTGAATAGGTCTGTTAATCCAAGTATAACTTGATTGATAATCTCATCAACCACCTGAAATGACATTTCCAAAGAAGATTCTTCTGGGATGATGTCAAGAACATTGCTGTTTGAAATTACAATTACACAATCTGCTCTGTCGAAAAGGCGATCAATGGCTTCGACAGCTTGTCTTGTTCTTTTTTTACCTTCGAACGGAAACGGCTCTGTCACAACAGCTATAGTCAAAGCTCCACAGTCTTTCGCTAGCTTACTTATTATGGGTGCAGCGCCACTCCCAGTGCCACTTCCCAACCCACTTGTAATGATGCACACATTTGCTCCATCGATCATACGCGTTACATCACTAGAGGATTCAATAGCAGCTACCTCTCCCACAGCGGGATCACCACCTGCATCGCTGCCTTTGGTAATGGATGGACCGATGGCAAATGCTCTTGCTCCCATTTGCTTGGCATCTTCTAGAGATTTTAGGTCAGTATTGACTGACCAACATTCGATCTCGGAAGTACTGCGAGTGCCTAGCATATTACTGATAGCATATGAACCCCCATCCCCGACACCAAGTACTTTGACTCTAATTGGCATAGTTGACACTTTTTCCAACTCCTGTGACTGCACTACTTCTCCTTCTTTTTCTGCTTTTAGAGTCTTCGAGAAAAGGCCACTCCGACTTGCGCTGCCTCGAAATTTTGTTGGTGGGGAAATTTCTTGCACGGCACTTTCTGGTTGTTTCAGCTCGACTGTCTTTAACTTGTCATCAACGTCGTTATCAGCCAAAGAAGGTTTGGTATCTACCTTTTCTTCCTCTTTCGAAGGGGCGAAACTTTCATTTGGAACGATTTCATCTTTCGGCACTCCACTTTTAACACTTGAGACAACGTCATTTGGTTCTTTTTCCTCTAATATTGTTTGATTCAAACTTTCTAAAGATGACTGTTCCATGACAGTTTTATTAGAAACTGCATCTATTTCCTTCGATGTCTCAACTTCTGATTTACTTTTTTCGCCATGTTGGGTGAGATCAATAGCTTTTCCACCAGCAACTTCAACTTCATCGGTTGATGACTCCTTGATACCTTCTTTACCACGTGAACTAACAACTGTATATTTCTTTCTTTCTTCTTTTCTATCAGTAGTTTCGTTCAGTTGACCTCCTACAACTCTTTTTCCTAGAAAGAAATCACTTATCACTTCAGTACAATTTTCAGATTCGGTCTTATTTTCTCCTGCAACCACACTCAATGTGGTGTTAGCATTTGGCTCTATCATCAACTTAGTTTCCACTTTGCTGGGCATCATTTCTTGCTGTTTCTCATCTCTATTTTCGAGAGCAACTCTCGCTCCAACGGCAGCAACTACAAAGCCGCATAGTAGGGCAAAGGGGCCATCAGCGATAGGCTGAACATTAGTAGTAGGAGCAGGCGAATATTGCTTCGTTTCTGTGATGGCAGTTGATGGTTTTGCTTCAGAAGGAACTTGTACTTTAGCATCTCTATTATCATATTTCTTGATGGGTTTCTCTGTGATAACGGGTTCGCTAATCTTGGCAGCTTTCTCAGCTTCCTTGAGTAATTTGTTTTTCTCATTCTCAGCCAGTTCGATCTGTTTTGCGATCTCCAATTTACGCGCTTCGATTTCAGCTAGTCTCTGCTCTCTTTGCGTTCTAGCCTGTATTTCTTCAACTTTTACATCGATATATTCGCCCTTGTCTTTGCTCGCCATGCGATGAACGAACGAGTTTGTAGACCTACAAAATGTCCTGCTCATCTGAGTTCCCTTACTTGGCAAATGATGTATGTGATGAAATAATGGTGAAAATCCTGTTGCTTCCCAGATGGAAATAACAACTAGAAGTACAACATTGCTGCACTTCATGTTTGAAAAGGTAGACCTGGCAATGAGTTCGGAACTAGTTTATTGATACAATTAATGTCACGGGAAATACCAATGTCCATCAAGTTTTTGGTTGAACAGGTATCTGGAATTTTTTATAAATAGGCGCCGCCTACCGACTACACGTACCTGATACTTCTCGACCTGTACGAGATGTATCTCTGCTACCCAGTGCCGCTACACGTACCCAGGGGTACAGTAAGTTGTATCATCAATCATCAGAGGTAGTTTGCCCCCGGGGTGCCCACAGGAGAGCGGAGAGCGCGGCATTGAAGCCACAACATTACGTCGTACAAGCCAATTTGTGCCCGTACCTGGTATGGTACATGGTACCAGAAGATCGAAGGATCATGTATTACTACACCTCTACTGTGATGGAATCATGATGACAACGTAATAAAAGCGGTGACGTATGACGTACGTAGACTACGAATGCAAAATAAATATTGCCGTACTCCTAACGTGGATACCGGTAAGGGTATCAGGTACGGTAGCAGTTAGTAAGTTCCTGTTACCCCTCATCTCAATAACTGTTACTTTACAGTAGTACAACCTACAGTACAGTACAATACAGTAATGAGGTACGGCAGGGTACAGGTACCTGGTACAGCCTGGTACCCTTATCACAAAACAATAAACTGGTACTCGATATTCCAGAATACCACCGTGTTCTCTATTACGACTTGATACCCTTTAACTTGAATAGTCAGATTTTATCATATGATTCAATTTTCAGTCAATCAGGAATTCTTGACATGAACTCTCTGATTGCCTCAATGTCAGAGGGATCTTCTCCATACCAATCAAAACAGTTTCTGCACATCACAAGGCCACGCCCCTTGCAGCAATTGCATTTCACTTCTCTCCCATAAGTCTTATAGTATCCAACACCATCACAATTAGGACAAGGCACAACGCGAGAATCTTTGCAGTCCGGGCATCCACTCTTGTTAACACTATTTTGATTGTCACTATGTAATTTTCCCAAAGCTTTCCAAACACCCCTTGCCAGATTTCCATTCGCAGGCCCACCCAAAAAATAAACTGGGATAATCCAAAGTGGGAAAAATCCAGTTTCTCCCAAGTCATTGTAGTGATATCCACCGTTTGTCCCCTGCAAGGTTGTAATCAATCCAATTTCAATCAACGGACCTCCTAAAGCTGTCGCTACGCTCGTCACAAGTCCACTCTTTGTTCCATCAAGTTGAGAATATCCAAAAAATGCAAAGATACTCATAATCCAAAATATGATATACCTATCAACCCCGTAAACATATAGTATACCACTTAACCAATACTGAAATGTAAATAAAGAAATACCAACCAATATGATTGGCGGTGTTACTGTCATATTGTCCTCTTCAAAGACCTTGTCGAAAATGACGTATAACCAACCAATCAAAAACCCAGCCAGGCCAAATAAGGGGGATACCCACCATGTCGTTGTGAGAGCTGGAATCGAAGTAGAGCCCCAAAGTTGAGCAAAGAAAGGTGAGTCATACTGCAGCACACCATTTGCCGAATGGTAGGAATCTAAGAATGGCCCCAACATTGCACCTGCAGTAGTCTGCGAGACGGAGAAGAGGATGGATCGAGTAGGATTCTTTGTTATTGTATCCAGTGGAGAGGCACTGTCATCCCTTGAGTTCCATAGTTTTGATTGTGATAAAGATGGAGCATGATGTCGGATGGTAAAAGAGTCTAAGGTCGCGAAACTCACGACTTTGTGGATTCTCAAGGTAAAAAAGACTAGCAAAGTACCGACTCGCATACCATGCAAATTTTGATTTTCTATATCATAAGGGACAGAAGATTCAATATTAGTTGTAGTATTTCTATTTCCGCTTTGTGCACTGCAAAATGTGAAGGGAAAAAATAAAATTTATGCGAGGATAGAGAGGATAGACCCAAGGTCATACATAGCCATGAGCAGTTGCGATAGTACAGGGTTTGACTCAGGTTTGCGTGTTTGAATCAAAAATCAAACGTACCTGACTGCACTGTACACGTACTGAACTACGTATGGGTTGTCTAGTGTACTTCTACATACACACTACGTTTACAGGTAAAATTTCTCCGCAAATGTTACAAATTTTTGTTACAAAAAGATACAATATACTGGAGGTCTACGAAATTTCGTGTAGAAATTTCTACAATTGTTTTGAGCGGTTTTGGAAAGATTTCGCACAACCTACGGTACAGTGCCTATCACCCAATGGGCGCCGGGGACGGCGCTCGAGTCCGTGTATGTGATTCGAACCCGCAACAACCATGTCGCTATGGTACGCAACACACATCACCACTACGGTAAAAAAACAATGCCTTCGATATCGCTATTAAAAGGATTTATACTTTGAATTAATTCGCGACACATCAACACCTGCACATACATCAATAGTTGTGAGTTCACTGTGCCCTACATTACAGCAGAAAAAATTACAGCATAGAGAGGGTGTTGCAATGGGGTACAGTAATTTTTGGACAATATTGGACACTTCTCATAGATCAGAATATATTTTTTAATACATCAACATGACGAGTCAGACGCGTCTTATTCAGGCATTTCGGCACTTCAAAACATGCAATCTGAAACTTCCTCAAAATTCACAGTTGAAAATAACCTCGCAAACCAAGATGGACATAGTTCTTGTCCCTGAGTGGCGTGACGATGGTTACGTCGAACTGGAGCATATTTTTCACAAAAGGGGTACTCCGGTACCTAATTGGTCTATTAATACCATCGATCAACAAAGCAATGGACTCACATTCGTGGATATTTCCATTCCTCAAAATCTTCATGAGATTTCATCCCATGCAGAAAAAATGGATGGTCCTCATCGTGAACGGCAACAACAACAAGAAGAAATCTTAACGTATGACGAAGTTAGTCAAAAGTCTGCTGGGATTACACTTTCTGCAAAAATTCCAGAAAAGTGCAATGTCATTTGTCACCTTTTAAATGGTGGAAACATCTCCATCCAGAAAAAGTTAGAAGGTGAACATGGTTTCGACTTAGTGACAAAGGGTGGAAATATTGTAGTGGATAAACTTCGTGGGGATACAATACGACTTGAATCTCGAGGCGAAGATCTCACTGCTGGTGATGGTATTATTCATGTAAAAAAATCATGCGAAGCACAAACTTTGAACGTGAAGATTGGTGGGAAGGGCGGTAGACTGAGAGCAAAGATGCTGAATATTTCTGATGCAAGTATTGAAGTGGAAGATGGAAAGGTGAACGTTGAAAGTCTGGACGAGGATGATTTGGGTGCATTGATTGATATTGGTTCGATCTATGCGTCTCATGCAGGTGAAGGTGCGCATCTAGTAGTTAAGAATTCATTGGAAAATGAATCATCAGAACAAGAGAAATTCATAAGAAAAATTAGGGTGAAATCAAGTCATGGTCATATTTCCACCAGGACGATGGTAGCCTCATCAGAATTGCAAACGCAGTCATTCTTGGATGATCACGAACAAAATTTATGTCAGGTAGAGCTTGGTGGTGTCAACGGTAGTTGTGACATATCAGTTAAAGGGAGTGATCTGGGAGGATCTCCAATAGATTTGGATGAAAGACGTCCAATGGTGGCCAAGGTGCACGTGGATAGCTTGTCGCCTGGTCAAGCAAATATGTTGACTAGCGATGTTGGTGATATTGAATTAACTTTGGATCGAAAAATCGAAACTGATGTTAGGCTATTATCATCCCCTTTCATTTTCAAAATTCGTCCTAATTTACTGTTGGAG
This sequence comes from Chaetoceros muelleri, assembly GCA_019693545.1. Classification (NCBI taxonomy): domain Eukaryota; phylum Bacillariophyta; class Thalassiosirophyceae; order Chaetocerotales; family Chaetocerotaceae; genus Chaetoceros; species Chaetoceros muelleri. The sequence continues at coordinate 32,915 of JAAMXU010001749.1, forward strand.
GAGAAAGAAGAAACTATACTCAAATCACTCGAGTGTCACGATGATGAAATTGAAAAGTTTCTTAGCGAAGACTATCCTCAATTCCGTGACGACTCTGAGAACTCTGGTAGAATTCAAGTTGAGACTGATACATTTACAAGGAATGACACAAGCTATTTCAAGAATTGTGAATACATTCAGGGCGTGGTCGAGAACAAGAGTAGGGAACCGAACAGTCGTTTTGACGTCAAGACAAAAGGTCTTGCGACTTCTATAGGGAAAATAAAAACAGAAAGTGCAGCTGAACAAGCACTGACAGGTTTCACTACTAGAGGAAACAAATACCAATCGAGTAACAATATATCCACAAAAACTCTTGACGATTTACCACTTATTGCAGTATGTACTCAAGGGCGTATCAAGGTTGAAAGTCTTAGTTGGTTTGGTGCTATCGCAAGAAGATATGGGATCAAGAATGAAGCCAGAGATCTTGGAAGACAAGCGAAGTCTGGTAGTTTGTCAAGTAAAGAGAAATAGTAGTATGCTAATATTTTCATGACTTATCTACTTAGTTATTCTAATTTCTCTAGTGAAGCTATCCCTACCGAGTGAATCAACTCCCCTTTGATCATCAATATGACATCAAACAAATGATGTTTCGGACATAACTTCCCACATATTTTTGTTCCTGATTTCAGCTTTGCGAAAATGGTCAACGATTGGCAACATATCAACTTTCTTCCTCGTCATTTCCAACATATTCCTGACTACTATATTTTTCTCGCAATCTGATTCCTGAGCAATGTCGAGAGGCGTCTTACCTTTCTGCGTAGTCAAGACGACTAGTGCCTTTGATTTCAAGAGGAATAACTGAATTACATCATGGGAGCACAAAGTATCAACAGCGACATGAAGAGGACTCCAACCTGTTTTATCCTGAGCCGCAATAGATGCAGGACATAAGGCAATAAGTTCAGAGATGAGAGGCAAGGAGCGATGATTCGATACTGCATAATGCAGAGGAATTCTTCCAAAAATATCTTGACTTTGAACTGCAAGAGGATACATATGAAGAAGATGGAATATGATATAATCTGGAACTTTGCTTTTGATTGCAATATGAATGCAATTCCTGTGGTTAAAGGTTTCCCGCTTTTCTATACTTTCTGGGTAGGCGAAAATTAAACTTTCCAGAAAATCCATGGGGACGTCTTCGCGAGTGAGGGCAAGGTGAATGGGTAGAACAAAGGAATCTCCACGGTTATTCATGAACTGTGGACACCTTCGCCATTGCCTTGCGCATCTACCGTTTTCCATGATGTATATTTTGGCTTCCTTCCATTTACTATCAAATATAAGTTGGTCTAGGCACCCAGAACTTTTTTCAGATTTAGAACTGATGGTAAAAAACGTTGACGAGTTTTCATCTTCATAACATTTCGTTCTGTACAGTAAGTTAAAATCGACCATGATTTCCGATTTCGTAACAAAGAAAGAACTTGGAGTCGTTTCGAGAAATTGTGACCGCAACATTTTACATTGTTCAACAGGGTGTTTTTTGTCTAATATGTCCAATGCTCCTCAACGGATCAGCCGTTGGGCCGTTGGATCATAGGCTTTTATCTTTGGCATGGGGGGCTCGGTAGGTTGAGGGTGGCAAAAACGAAGAACAGTTAAGAACAATTGTAAAAAAGTAGGTACAATGCGCAGGAACAGCAGTGCACAGGCAGCAGGGGGGGGATTACAATCATTTTTTCTGTGAAGAGAAGAAAGAACAAATTACCACCAAATTTTTCCTAGCAAGATGATCGATATACAAAGAGAGCAAGACACATTTGATTTTTATCATCTTTCACAGAAAGGGAAAAGAAAACCTGGTAGATCTGGTGGCACAAAAAAAGATAGAAAGTCCTCTCGCAATGGAGGAAAATTTGAAAATATTCTTCTAAGTGTGGTATACTACCCCTTAATTAGTGGTAAGCGAGGACAAAAGCTAGCAAGAAATAGGAAACTTGCACGCTGCGAGGAAGTTGTAAGTCAAGTTTTTGCTAGAAAGCAAAAATGATTATTTCCTAATCGATCATGCTGCTTTATCATATTGAACAAAATGAAAAATGCAGAGGATATTTTCCTTTCTTGAAGTAGTGGTGGCTTTGATTGCAAGCGTTGGAATGGAGAATGCATACATGCCAACAAACAAAACATTAACGAATGATAGAAACTCGAAGAAATTTTAGGAATGGATTTTGAAAGAGAAATCATCCGAATGAAACTTACGAACATTAGGGATATACAGATTAGAAATCGTACTCTGAATTTAAATTAACCACCAATTTGTTTATCTAAAGATTATTTGCATTACTTAGCATTTTCTCCGTGATCCCCAGAAACTTGTCTCTCACGCTTTCTCATGATACGATAACATAAGAAAATTGATTGAACACTGAAATTGTTGAATTTGATGTAATACAATAATACCACGGAGTATCATTGGATAGGTTACAAACCTTTGCACTTCACTTTACTCTCTGTGTACTGTACTGTAAAAAATGAAACAAATGTTTACTGTATTCACTCCGTGTTATCGTACGTACGTCGTACGGTAGGACAGACCTCCTTTTCCTCCCTCCTCCCATCATCATCTTTACATCCTATCCGTCTCTACACTCCGTGTAAGTAAACAAAAAAATGGACATGATGATATCATCACAACTTGTGGTGTGCTGAACGCTGAACCCGAATCCGACCCCCAGACAACATCTAACAAACACTCTTCATCACATCGAATCGGACTTATAGAATATATATTTATTATATTTGGCATTGAAGGTGCGACTGGTATTTGGTATAAGGAGACTAATTCTATCACGTCAAAGAATAGACACCGGTGCAAATCATGGATCCCAACAGTGTTTTAGTACCGGAGAATGTTGAAGTTGCCATCGATAAGTTATGGATGGAATCGCTACAAGAATTCATCAATCTACATCCAGGTATGTGGCTTGAAGCACCCCGTGTCCCCTCACTATTCTACAAACGATATTCTTCTCTTACATTGTTTTTTCCTCTTTTTAGAAAAAACCAACTGGAAGCAGCAAAATCTTCCGCTGGCCAGAATAAAGAAGATTATGAAAAGTGACGAAGTCGTTTATGCCGATATGGAAAAAGATAACAACATTGGAGGCGAAGATTTACCTGTTCCTCATAATCCTAGATTTATGATTGCGGGTGAGGCACCAATACTCCTTGGTAAAGCATGTGAAATGCTTGTGAAGGAGTTGACAATTCGTGCGTGGAAACATACGGAAAGAAATAGGCGAAGAACACTCCAGAAACAGGACATTCACGCAGCGGTTGGCGAAAGCGAAGTGTATGATTTTCTTATTGATATTGTTCCCAGAGTTCAGGTTCAATCGAGCGTCAAAGGTTTTGTTCCACCAATACCAACAGTGCCAGAGGTTCAGCACTTCAATGGTGAACCACCGTCAGTCGTCGTGAACGAAATTCCTACTCTGGTTGGGATGAGTTCCTCTCAAATGCAACCTCAATATAATTATGTGGTTCAACAAAGTCATCAAGAGACAAATCCGTTCGTACAGGACTCTATGATAATGCAGCCAGTAACAAATCATGTGCAAACGAGTCGGCAACAGAACTTTTCTCAAGTTCAACACTTTCAACATCACACGAGTGATAATACCCTTCAACAGATAACCGATATCTCATAGCCTACTATTATGATTTGTCGTCGATAGACGGTTTATTGTATGCTAAGAAATTTATAATATTAATGTAATGAATGGATACAACATGACATGTAATATGGTTAAGTGATCCTTTTGGCTTGTACGTCATACGTGTTTCATACTTGCTCATAACTTATGTCCATTTTATTAACACAACAATTTTAATGCATTTAGTGCAGTATATTCAAGTAAAACAACTTAATTCATCAAGAGCTGAATTAAAACATTTCTCATGCAGTGCCCCCTTTCACGATCTGTCTATGGTTTAAAGTTTCAAATTCGTAGGAAACTATTTAGAACCCAAAAAATCCTTCGAGAAGTTTCACTGCACTACGCTCTTGAAGTGACTGATTGGAACCAGTTGCTTCTAAAAGATCATGGGGACTTTTAAGGATTGCTTGGCCACGATCACTACTACCAGAACGACTTTGTGTGGAACCTTTCTCTGGCGGTGGGCGTTGGTGCCCCCCTCGCCTACTTCCAGATGGTGGTGGTCCGTCATACTAAAATATAAAGTTCGAGTTAAGAAATAAGTATTTCGCAGGAGTAAAAATTTTCTGATTTTGTTGGAATATTTGTACTTACTCTTCGTTGGTAAGCTCTTTGAATTTCTTTCTCTTTGGCATACACCAGATCCCAAAGCTTCTTATTTGTCGTCTTTTCCGTTTGAAGTGATTTATAAAACTCATCTCTCTCTTTGGTAAGATGCTGGCATCTTTCATTCCACAATTTTTCTTGGTCTTCTATTATACATTCCAACTCGATTCGTTCCCGTGTCTGATGTTCGAGTCTCCCTTCCATTTCTATGTTTGTATTTTTCAGTTCCACAATTTCCCTGTTTTGCTTTTCTATGATTCGAGTAAATTCACGAAAATCTTGGACTTCTCCATCCAATAATCGATCCAGAAATAAAGGACTGTTTTCCAATAAGTTCGTTCGTTCTACATTTGATACCATGTTGGGTTTTCGTGTTGTTTTGTACTTCATCGGAGTTTCGCCATTGGAAGATATTGTGCTGGATCGATGAGGCTGTGTACGTTTCTGGTGACTGTCGTTATTATATGCATATGCGTAAGAAACATCGGCAGGACCTCTGATTTCTGTATTGTTATTACCAATCCGTGGACCAATCCGATTGCTCATGGTGAACAGTTATTGTATTTTAAATTCAATCGTCTGGATACTACAGTACAGTAATATTTACACGTTTCATGAACAAGAGTTTGAGTGCCAGTTCTGCCTTATTGTTTCCGAGAAAGCTCTATTTTGCTGAACGAATGAATAAGATGCAGAGTAACCAAGTTATCAATAAAGCAACATTCATATGGAAGATATTTCTAATTGGAAAACACGGGAACTTGGACTGCCCGTGGCGTATCTATCGTCGGGCAGTGGCTTTCTTCGTGTGCTGTTATTATTTACTAGTATATTATTTGTAATCTTTCGGACGACAATGGTACCACGGGTACCAGTATAGTACCCGTACGTACCCTGGTACCGTAGCAACCTGCGATAAAATCTTACAAGTAACAGTAAGTATGTACAATAGTACCTGGTTACCAGGTATGGTACCAGTACTGACTACGCTACGGTAAAAGAAAGATCGTCTAAGTCTGAACTCTCCCCCCACTACTGTACTGTAAGGAGCAAGGGATTAACTAACTAACACTGTTACTACTGAATTGACGTCGGTGAGAATGTAGTGCCAGGTACATGGCGCTGATGATAAATGAGTCTGTAACTGCGTGTCCTACCAGCAGCGACGAAATACCCCTAACTGACATAGGTCACTTCACATAAAGAAGAACTTCGATAAATAGGGCAAACCTTTCTGATTCCTTCGTCATTCATAATAATGGCAAAAAGTCATGTACTCGAGGCATGGAGTTGATAGGTTCTATTGCTTTGTTCGAATTACTCAGATATTGCTGCCAGGCATCCTTTTCCTTCTGCCCCACGCCGCATCTTTGTCAAGCCCTCGAATAATCCCATTTCATCAATTCACTTTTGCTCAAAATAATGTTTGCATAAACCCAAGATGTTTCATCTCAGAAAATCACGTCAATGGGAAATACGGAAAGCTTGAATTTTCCATGAGAAATGTACCCGGAGAAGGAGACTGTATGTTCCTTGCCGTGGCACTTGCTACTTCAACTAGTATGGGTTTGGGAGGCAATGATGCATTACTCCGTGCAATAGCTAATGAAACTAGAGAAGTGGTTGCTCAAATTTTGTCCGCCAAAGAGGGAAATCTACATGTTGAGGGAAGGCGATTAGTGAAGGCCAGTGACTTGTTGAAGTCGGCTGCTAAAAAGGAAGGGATAAATGATGAAATTTATATTGACTTATTAAGGAATGGAACGCTACAAGGTGGAGGACCCGAGCTCACTGTTTTATCGAATGTTTTGAGGCGACCCATATCTGTGTACGAATTGACCAATGATGAACAATTTGATATTGGAGTTCCAAATGTATGCAAAATTCAATGCGTTGGAATTTTCGGGGATATATTCACGGATCCATTGGGCAACATTCCAAATCATGCCATACTTGGTGGATTACAAGAGGGAGCTTATAGTTGGCATATTCATGTTTTAGTTGTTGATGCAGGCAATGGTGAAAAACATGCATGTGCGTTGCTTCCAAAGCAATGTTATATGTAAAGAGTATGTTTCGAATGCAGTAGTTTTTTAAGGAATCTAGAGTCGTCACATGATTGAATGAAGTTTGTGAATACCTTTGTGAAAGCGAAAACGTAGATAGTTTAATTTACCATCTATTTGAACCTAATCTTGTTTGTTCTGAACTTGACTTCTTTCTAATTCACATTTAGACTTCACATGTTTTTACAGTGCTGCTGGCTTTTTATTTTGCCATCCTTGAGGCTGCGCGTAGAAATTATTCTCTAGCTACGTCAACTTTACGTACAATTTTCATCTGCGGGGGCCTTGGGGCCTCTGTCGGGGGGAATAAAAAGCTACCAGCAATCAGCAAAACGAAAATTAAAAATCATTTTGCAATCAATAGATTGTAACAGTTTTGTAATTAATAGAATAATTATCTGCAGTAATACCGGGTAACAGTATTAATAGTCATGACGACATCCATAGCTCAACTAGAGGATGCGCTTTTGAATCTGAATTCGACCACGACTCGTGCTCTATCAACGTCTCACACATTGTCACGAAGGTCTCGTTATCTATCTACCCTTACTTCACCGGCTACTGAGACGTCAACCTCTTTGACTCAAGCATCTACGAATCTGACTTCGACTCTTGCCCTACTTCGAGATGCAAGAGAGAAATTTGATACAGCACTTGATTGTGAACCTAGCATCGATAGACTTTACAGAGGGGCAAAAGACCTGACAGACGCCAGAAACAGAAGAGATCGCCCGAGCAACATTTACAATGTGCCCAATGACACCAACAGTATTATCGACAACATGGGGCGAAGAAATTTCAACGACGATGATACAATGACTATTGCAACCTTGAATGGAACAATTATTGGACTGACAGAACAAGACGTGTATGCAGCAGCAGACAGTCTGGAGATAATAAGAGACGCCCACTTATTTTTTAACGAGCGGTCGTCGTGGAAATCTTCAAATAGTGCATTGACCAACCTTGAGCGCGTGCACCAATTGGGTGTTGATGGTATGTGTATGCTTATCAAATGTCATTTGCACCACGCTGGTCCTGCCATTCGAATTAAGAGGGCATTGACATTGTTGAGAAACGCAGATGATGGTACTATTGATACACGGGGTGTCAGTACTATTGCCACAAACACTACGTTCGGAACGAGGAAAATAGGAGGTCCTATGAATCCCCATGCACTTGAGACAGCGAGAGATACAAGGGAGCGCTTAAGTGCCGCTCTGCAAAATAGAGATCTTATGAAGTCTGTAGGGGAATACGAAGAATCTTTGCCTCTGGATACTCGCACGGTCCGTGAACTTCGTGCCATGTTTGAATGTCTAGGCGGGCATGGTTGCTTTTTGAATCCTGCGACAAAGCCCACGGCAGAACATATTATGAAGGCACTCTCAAAGAATCAAACTGCTGCAGTAAAAGTTTCAAGAACTGAAAAGATTGGATCAGGCAATTACTCAAAGCTTGCGATGAAAACTCTTGAATCAGGTTATCCTCATTTGGATGCTTATGCAGAAGCGAGACGCACCGTTGCTTATAATGCCATGCAACTTTTCTACAGACAGCTAAGAGATGAAAGAAAAAAAGAATGGGATAAAATGGAATCGTCTGGTGGAGGAGTGGCTGAACTCGAGTCCGGAGAGCTTGACTCCTCCGCAAGAGACGCCGTGCGATGCTTGGAACATGCCATGGTTATAGTTGCAGGCGAAAAATCTATCTATAGATGTGTTGTATCCCCTACATCATCACACAATCATGATACATCCAAAGTTCCTCTGGAATATAAATATGCTCTCGTTGCCTCTTATTCAAGCGTTTGTAGCGCAGTTGTCGATAGAGTTCTGGACATTGTCGAATTATTTTTTGTCAAGGACGCCGCATTGCGAAATACTTTACCGAATACTTCCTCATCTGCTCTGAATGTGGGAACAAGTCTCGGAAGTGATATTCTTTCCCATGGATCAAATCAATCTGCTGTTCCTACTGTGCGGTTTGCAGCATCCGCTGCTGCTGCCGGCTTGCGTATCTTGGATGCCGTGCGTATGCTTGGACCGTCATTGGCAAAACTGTGTGAAATGGCTTCAAACAAAATGCAGTTGCAAAGAGTAGACTCTTCTATTGGCTCGATCACGAGCAAAGATTCTTCATCAACACTAGCATCAAATTTGTGTATTGCTCTTCACCGTATTACAGTAAAGAACGTTGGAAAGGCCCTGGAGAACTTGGCCTTAGCCGTAAAGCATGACCCTGTTGATGGGGAGAAGTTCAGGCCTCAGGATGCTAGTATTGCTCCTTTAACATCAGATGTCGTGAGAGCAATCCGCCTTGTCTCTCCATTTGTGAGTGCATACAAAAGTGTCACAAAGAGAAGGTGAGATTTTTTTATCATTGCGAATTTCGATCTTTATTGCACGTCGATAACAACTTCTCATGTTCCAACACTTTTACATCATGTTTAAGGCCGCTACCCTGGGATCCAAAGGTTGGGGATGCAGCTGGAGAGATGGATTTCTTTGTTCGGTATCTAATCATGTCTCTCCTAGCCAATCTCCAGGCCAAGGGGACGGCATATAACAAAGATCCAGGTCCAGTTTCCGATGCAAAATCTCATCTATTTTTGGTGAATAACACGTATTATCTTTCTGAACAACTGAGGTACAATTACGTACCTGAATCATCTGTACCAATTCTTCTTAATGCTCAAGAAGATATTGAAGGGAATGACTATAAGATACGTGGTGAATGGTTCTCTGATCATGTGAACAAGCTATTGGAGCATTCAAAGAATAAATATCTCCAACATTGGGATTCTCTCAACGAGCATCTTCGCGATGTGGCTAATGGACAACTGGCTTACAGCAATCCGGAGCAGAAACTACTGACACTAGAGAGTGGGCGTTTATTGAAAGCGCGTTTTAGTGGCTTTAATGAAGAATTTGAAAGAATTTATGAATCACATCGAAACCTGACTATAATTGACCCCAAACTTCGAGAAACCATGATTTCTGATGTAAAAACTACATTCTTGCCCAGGTATGAACAGTTTTTCTCTGTGTATTCAAAGTATCAGTTCTCCAAAAAGAACATGGATGATTATCTTAAGTATCGTCCTGAAAAGGTTGGGGACATGCTGTCCAATATGTTTGTTCCATAGTAGGTGAAAAGGCATAAGGCGGAAGTATAAATCTGGACATGGTTTGATGCCGAATCCTTGTTATTTTGAATGAATAACATAGTTTAGGTTTCATATGTTCTTTTCAATTGATTTGTATATCATTATAGCCTTCATATTTGATTGCAATCGGTGGAACACTTAGGACAATCATGTTTCACAATATGGACATGAAGAATCAAGTTCTCATCTGTTGCATCATCTTTGCTGCATTTGCAATGTCTGACATACTACCCAGTGTACCATCTAACCCTCCTGGAATATTACCACTCTGCAACATTTGCATCACGGCATCTCTACCACCCATCGACGCTAAAACCTTGGGATCCATTCGGTTCAAATGGCTAATCATAGCAGCCGGATTTCTCCTCATGTTTTCAATCATTTGTTTTTGCTTTGCGCTTCCCTTAAACATCCCGGATTTACTCATTTCAGAAACAACATTTTCTTGTTGTCTATGTGTTTGTAATAGCAACTTTACTTCCAAGGGATGTGTTCCTGAGCCTTTTGCAATTCTCTTTATTCTGGACTCAACAGTGCTATCGTCACCTTTTCTCCCATGCCAATCAACAACACCATCCAGTTCCTTGTCTGTCATGGAATCCATAATGGTCATGAACATTTTTATTTTCTTCTTGTGCTCTTCATCATAACCTCTTCCCATGAGTTGGCCCATTGGCCCAACTTTCATCTCATCTTGATATTGTTTATACAAGTCTCTGAGCGTGAACTCACCCTTTTTCATTCTCTTAAGAAGTTCTTCTTTATCCGCAGAACTTTTCACATCCTTCATCTCTTCCATCATGAATCCTCTAACGTCTCCCATTCCCAACAACTTTGACACAAATGACCGAGCATGAAACACCTCAAAGTCATCAAACCTTTCACCACTTCCCAAAAATATAATTGGACTTTGAGTCGCCGCCACAGCACTCAGTGCACCTCCGCCCTTGGCATGACCATCCAACTTCGTCACAATCACACTCCCAACATTCACAGCCTCCCTAAATCCCATAGCTTGATCATATATCGCCTGCCCTTGAGTAGCATCCATGACAAAAATCGTGTTATCGGGACGTATCGCTGCACTAATCTCCTGCATTTCTTCAAACAACGCTCCCTCCTGCTTGTGCCGACCACTCGTGTCAACGATAATAATTTCATATTTATCTTTTATAAACTGCTCCACACCATCCTCTGCAATTATAACAGGATCCGCTTCTCTATAACTACCATAGAATGGCACCCTCAATTTCGTAGCATTCTGTTTCAGCTGATCAAACGCACCTGCACGAAACGTATCTGCACACACCATGGCAACCTTCCATCCCTTTCTCTGATAATAATTTGCATATTTCGCAACCGTTGTCGTCTTACCCGCTCCCTGAAGTCCCACGAACAATACAACATTGGGCTTATTCCGTTTCATCGTGTATGCCTTGACCTTGGACGGCGTTGTGAGCAAAGCCGTCAGTTCGTCCATGACGGCCTTTTGAACCAGTTTTCGTATCGATTGGATGTCTCCCCCTCCGTGTCCGTATCGATCCTGATGCTTTTCTACGGCCGATCCGACCCGTTTCTTGATGTTGTCGCGTACCTTGACCACGAGGTGGACGTTGACATCGGATTCAAGGAGGGCACGACTGATGCCTCCCAGGAGCGAGTCGAGAGATTCCGTGTCAAGACAGGAGGAGGAGGTGAGTTTTGCCAGAGATTGGCGAAGTTTCCCTCCGAGTTCAGCTAGTACCATATTTTGATGTCTTGAATTGCTTTTTTATATTACTAATTGCATGTATGGAAAGATAATTGTAGAAGGCGCTATTTTTTCAAGTCCATGGATGGGTGTTGTGGGATATATGAGTGGGAACTGTTGCTTTCGCCCGTTCCATCATCTCTACCTGGTACAGTACAAAATCATCAGTAATTCAGCTCGTACTGGTACTGTGCCATACAGTACTGTACACCAGTGAGTAGTAGTAGGCAGGCGTCATAATGTGTCTAACGGCTTAACGGAAAAGGGCATGAGGTACAATGTAGACGATCGACGATCGACCGAAAAGCGAAAGTTCATGTTTCATCATGAACAACATAATTAATTCACAACGTTTTCACAAAAGGCACAGTAGTAGACTATGATTTCTCCGCATCCTCAATCCCCCCATCGGGAAAATAATACCTCTGTTCAATTGAATAAATCAGCACCATCACATTTAAAAAGATACACCAAAGATATTCATAGCGATAGCTTATCAGATAGTTCTCGCGATGGTCATTCCTCCTCCTCTTCTTCGTCCTCTTCCTCTTTGTCGTCTTCTTCATCATCATCCACCAAGGAGGAGAGACTGGAAGAGACGTCCATCAGAAATCAAGAAGATATGGCTCAATTGTCCTTGAATGATGATTTAAAATCCTCTTGCGATAAATCAGGTTATATTTTTCAAAAAATATCGTGCTATTCTACCCATCATCCCGGATGGTCAATGACCATTGCATTGGCATCCGTATGCTGTATTTTGTACTATGTGTTCGTTTTCAGAAGGCGTAGCTCTGCCGCTACAAGACGATGGAGACCTTGGGTACCTCATGCGTCATCGTTGGGTGATAGTCGTAAAGGAGAATATGCAGCAGTGATGGCCTATGATGAACTGTTAGATGAATTTGATAAAGAGGATCTTAGTTCTTGCGACGGTTCAAATAGTGAATGTTCGTTTGATAGCGACCAAGATGATGAGGAAACTCAGCGGCCAAAACAAAATAAGCGCAACGCATCCACGACACGACGACGAGGGATTGAAATGATCCCATTCGACGATGGTCGTTTGAATTTGAGAGAAATAAATGGCTGATAAAATGTCGATAAACGAATACTTTGTCGAAGAAAAGCGTAGATTTCAAAGCATTATATAATTGCTAGATTGTAAAACAAACATGAAACAATCCCTGAATAGCAAAATTATATATTGTATAAATTACTACTGGGTCATCTTTTCCTTTTGAATGAGATGGGATGTCGTATCTAACAAATTCAATAGTGTTTTGATATCAGATGCCCAATCGGATAGAACAGCCTCTGCACCCTTCTCTTGTTTGAATCTTACAATATCACTGGGTCTGTCAATCTTGGCATAAACCTCACCATCGCTTACCATGGACGAAATTTCTTTCTCTAACTCTTTCCCACTGAGTCCAAGTAGTTGAGCAAGTCTTGTTCCATGGATTCTTTGATAGTATGTGGAAGCAACTCGAATGTTGTGCTGTATGATCCGTTTCCTAAACATCATCTTCCAGTGCTGAGTCATTTCCTGACCTCCCATAGAGAAAGCATTCAATCCCTCCAGTTCCTCTTGGTGAGGGAGTGGATAAGCAATGATTTCCTTGGTAAGGAACAATCGAATGGTTTCCTTGCAAGCCTTTAATTTTTCAAGATTCGAATCAGCGTTTATCCGATGGAACAGATCTTGCTGTTCCACGCTGTAGGGACTAAGAGATAAAAACAATACAGTATTCTGCAGTGCTTCTTTCCACTGATCTTCTTGCTGCTGAACGGTAGAAGTCAAATAAATGGAATGATAATCTTTTGCCACCTCAAAAGCATCCTTTTCATGACTATGATACTGGATCATTAGGGTAAAGAATCGAATCTTGTAATCCTCCATTCCTTCCTCCAAGATTGCCTTACGATTGATTTTGTTTCCAACAATTGCAGCTCTCACGTAATCATTTTTGGCAAGTGTAAGACGCATCTGTTCTAGAATGAATTCTACCTTTTCGCGTTTGGAAAGTGAACCATAAGTCTCTACATGTACTTCCTGGAGAATTTCAGCCGCTGCGGATATATTGTCATCTTGTTCCTGCGGATAGAAATAACATAGAGTGAGAAAGAGAAAGGGGGATGAGATGTAAGTAATCAAAAAAGAATGAAATGATTGCTTAGTGATGAAATACCATGACACAAGTTGAAATCAATATCCACTTGCCTTGATCATCGCCAATGCTCGTGTCAATCTAGCCCTTTCGGCTTCCAAAAACATCTTGCCCTCGGTAATATCCCTCAAAGCCACAACCAACCTTTCACGAATAGCCTTTTGCTCGTCATTGGCAACTTGAAGTGGAACATATCCCTTGGATCCATCGGACATGTCAATTACCCACGGTATACACTTGTTCACACAGGCACTGACAGCCATTGTCTTTTGGCTCCTCCTGGTGGTCAAGTTCTTTAGACTGGCAAGAAGCGATTCGTCGTCATTGCAATCTTTGCATAGTTGTAGAATTGCCTCGCAGATTTTAACTAGAGAGGTCGCATCATTGCCTACACGAGCGCGTTTTTCAATCGATGAAAGGAGTGTCAGGGCGGATGGAAGATTGGACTTGGACGTTTGAACGAGTCCGACTGCTTCGGAGATTTTGGAGGTCGTTTCCTCCGAGAGGTCGATTCGTTCCTCAAGTTGACCTCCTGTTGCTCTACCTGATGCCATGTTGATGTCGTTGAATATTTTGAAATGTTTGAAACCTTCAATAATGTGTGACTCCTTTTTCCGAGGAAGTCCGTTTCTTTGCGTTTGTGTTGTTTATGATTTTCGGTTTTCGCTTCCTTGCTGTGGCGTCGCACAATGTGCGCAGCACTACTAACGAGTAGAGAGGAGTCCAAGAAGTGTACTACGTACAACCTGTAGAAGGGAAACGAAGCAAGTCGAAGAAATTCACACAGTAAGTACAAAAAAATGCTTCATGTCTATTATTAGAAGAGTGATCTAATTAGTGACCTTAGAATATAAATGACAACATGAATACAGTATTTTTTCTATTTTTTAAAATAATGTATATATACAAATTGCGTATATATTTCTTAGAGATATAAATACGATGAATCCGTTGCCTTGTATATCCAGAAGTTGACTTATTATTCATCATCAACAATGTCCCAACTCTCTCCTTGGACACTAACGCATTTTGTGACAGCATGTGCCTTTACAATGTTCCATTCCGATACGGAGGTTGTGACAACATCCATAGATTTCCAGTAACTTTCTTCATCCAGACCGTCACGTGGAAGAACATTTGCTTTCCATTTTGGTCTGCCCTCACGTTTTCCCTTGAATGTTCCTGACACAAACAGAGGAATGACACGGATAGTCATCTCTTCAGTGTCGTAGTTGAGGACAAAGTAGTACTTTGATTTGTAATTTGATTTCTTAGCACCGGCCTTTGGAGTGACAATCTTGTTGTAGTAGTAGACCTGCATAGGACAGCGATACCCACTAGATATGATTTGTTTACGAAGTATCACGTCCTTGTGAGATGCATTCGTGATACCGGAGACTTGTTCAGGTGTAACTAGCGTTGATGAGGAACGCAGACTTGTATTTGTAGATCTCCTGGGCCTAGTTATTTCGTAGCCAGAATCTTCGAGTCTATCTGGAGCCTTGGATCGACGTCCAGAAAAAGTAACAGAACTTGGTATAGGTTCAGAAGAAGGAGTCATGACTTTTGCTTTCTTCCTTCCTCTGCTGCTGTGAGTGAAGCCACCAGACATGGATCTTTTTCTGGGAATGGATCCCAGAATTTTAATACTTGGCTTATCGGCAACGAAATATCTTCCAAGCTGATCGACAAAGGAAGAAGTTCCCTTTGTTCCACATTCACTGCAGATACTTTCAGGATCAAATTTTTTAATCCTTCGTGCCATCATGCAGGATGGGGCACCTATATCGTTGAGACCTTCCTCTGTCATGTGCGCATAGCTCCAGTGCCTGTAACCAACGTCTTGCACTTCACCATTAGCATCTTTGATGTCCTTCTCATTGCCATACTTACATACAGCTCCAACCCGAACAAATCCAAACTTTTCGTAAAAAGACCTTGATGTTTCCGTCGCTTCCAGAACGACATATTCGTAGCAACCACGTCTTGAGATGTCCTCCAGTGCCATCTGAACAAGATACTCCCCACATCCAAGTGCTCCAACAAGGCTAATCTCAGCGACTGTTGGCCATACAACACCTTCGGCGAGTGGGTCACCGGAACGGAATTGTTCTTCGAGTTCCGATGCAAGCGTGCCATCGTCAACCAAACCCAGGGTATTCTTGCGATCAATACCATTAGCTTGGTGATCAGAATCCCATTTGAAATAGTGCGTCCATGTTGTAAAATCTGTCATCATGATAAAACCTTGTAGCCAGCCTCCAATCTTGTGACGAATTTGATAACCACGCAACGGATCATCAATGTGGATTCTGTCCTTGACGTAGATCCGGGAAATCGGGGCATGGAATTCCGCCTTGCGTTTGGCCCGGTAGGGTAGAGTCTTGTGCTTATGCCAAGCTGCTGCTGTGCACAAAGCAACCATTTCGTCAATGCTCTCTTCCCAGTCTGCTCTCTTTCGCGGGGCCCAGATGACACTCTCAAAGTCGGAACCAAACGGTGCTTGGTCACGCTCAGATTCGGGAAGACATGCATGGCAAGGACCCACATGGATATGCGCACGTTTCTCATTTGTAGAACTTGCACTTGAGTCACAGGATGCAGGATGACCTGCGTCTTCACTGACCGTGTCAGGTTCCTGTGCCGACTCATCACACGATCCGTCGCACGGGACAAGGTTGGGCATTGAAAATGTGGACGAAAGGCGGGGAAAGGACTTGCGGCCCGATTCAAAGTCTTCGGAGGAACTGGCGCTCACTTCAACGCCTGAGAGGGTTATTTTCCTCCAGATTTTGAGAAAGAGAGGATTCTTCCTGACCATGGGTACCAGGTTCATGTCGTAGCTCATCTCCACTTTCACTTTGCGTCGCGGCGCGCAATTCGACTGATCCGCGCCACTTTCTTGAGCTTGTAAATGTATGGGTGACGAATTTGTTGACCTGTCTTTCATTTCAGAAATATGAGATGATGTAACAGAATGTGGTGATGATTGTGATTGAATCACCTCCTTTTCAGGGGCACGAATGGACAAGCCTTCAGGCGGAGAATGGGATTGAACGGAGTCATTGCTGCAATGCTGCGTAGGGCCCATATCATTTGTACAGGAAAGAGGTGTAGACCCAGACACGACCCGTGACGATGCTGGAACCGTGGCATAGAAAAATGCAACTGTATGATTCTTTCGATGGCCTACTTTAGAAGCCATTTTGTTTACTTTCTCATCTTTGTTGGAATCGGCATTGAGAAAAAGTGACTCGGGAACATGGGTAGTGGTAGCAGTCATGGTGATATGCGCCACAAATCTTGAGTTTGTTTAGCTTTAACTTTTATTGTGTTAAGTGTAGAAATAGGGGAAATCTTTTTGCTTCCGAGACTTCCCCACCTCTCATTTCGTTGTAAGTCTGTCTGTAAAACGGAAATTTTTCTTTTTTGATTCACGGCTAAAACAATGCACTTTTGGGGTGGATCTTGTCAGATGCCGAGGAACTTTCGTTAGGCCTTTTCTGGACCAATCAAAATCCTTAACGTAGCTGCCTAATTTTTCAAAGAAGACACCCTTCCGGCTGCCGGGTAATCTTTCCCCAAGACTGACCACCTGTTCGCTTTCATCGTGGTTGCCGTACAAATAACGTCTAAAGCGCTGACGTCATTACTCTTTTTATTTCGAGCATGGAAGGAAGTCGGCCAGGAGGATCAATGTTTGATGTGTTGTCATCCGAAGTATCCTCCAATCGACTGAATCGTAGAATCATGACTGTGCTAGTTCCTAAAATAACAAACTTGGTCAAAGTCCTTGATAATTTTCGTAGAAAAGAATTTCCTTGTTTCTCTTCTGTTACTTTATTGAAAAATTTCTTGTCAAATGCATTTTTTTGAGAATACAGTATTGGTGTGAGGCAAGTCAAGGCAATTTTCTTCAGCTATCAGGAGAGCAATGAAATAAAAAAGTTATTGGCGATATTGTATAAGGCAAATGAAGCAACATGTTAAAAACCTTTTGGTTTCTTACCGTTTGACTGTTTGACTTGTATATTGGCAAAGATCGATATGCGCTCAGTAATGGTTTCGCTGCATCCAAGACATTGTATGCAGGGCAAACTCTTTTCGCCATTCCCTCAATGCATAATGCATTCACTACCAATGTAGCGTAGTTTGCATCTATCCGAACGTGATTATTTTTTATTATCCCCAATACACCGCGTAGTACTTCACCTACATCTACATTGGTCCCGTATCCTCTACATCTCTCTTTAAAATATGCAATCATATCTTGTGTAAAAGCCTCCTTTTCTTCTGCCGTCAGGTAGTTATTATCCTGTGAAAATTTTAAAACTGATTGAGCTGCTGTCTTACCATCACCGGCGCCTAGTGAAGACATGAGACCAATAAAGTTTGCACTTTCATCTTCTTCTAGCTGGGCAACCATTCCCGCATCCACCAAGGTAATGTGTCCATAAAATCCGTATGCAACTTCTGCAGCAGCCATCTTCATCGCATGCTTTGCACTCGGATCTACAGACTGTAGCATAGAACTGATTGGATCACCTTTGCCAAAAAGCTCTGCTACGATCATGATATTTCCTGGGTGTAAATCGGCGTGCATGAGGTTATCTACAATTAGCATCTTGAGATACAATGCCAATCCTTTGGTCACGATAAATTTGGCCAAGGGTATAGGCATTACATCCGATGCGGAAAGACCAACATCTGATGCCAGCCGATCGTACTGGTCAATGATTGTGGAGCAAATTTTTCCCTCCTCAAATGTTTCTATAATGACTTTGGGACATGCAAAAATTGGTTTGGGGAAACCAACCTCTTCCCAGTGTCGGAAGTTGTAGTTGAGTACCTCCAAATGATGAGCCTCAACGTTCAAATGAGACTGAGCCGCCATCGTATGGCTAAATTGTTCGATGCTGCTACGAATCCTCATCCACCCCAAACCAGGCAAGCTATCGATAATATTCGCAAGGATGGACATGATTCGAAAATCCATATCGATGAGTTTCGCCACATTGGGATGTCGAACTTTTACGGCCACCAGAGTTCCATTGCTACCTTTCTCCTCTACATCCGCAAGTTTGATAATACCGGAAGAGTCACATGGGGGCACTCCAGATGCTTTGATAACCGCTTTGTGTATTTGTGCAATACTCCCCGAAGCAACCGGTTCGCGTTCAAATGACTGAAAGACACGAAACAGACTCCCCGTTGGTATACACAATGATTCCTCCACAGTTTTTTGTGTAATTTTCCACGAATGAGCAGGTGCATCCGCATGCAATTCTGACAAGGCCATGCAAAATGCATCTGGGAACATGTCCGATCGCGTCGATGCCCATTGTCCTAAGAAAGGGATGGGTCCGAGATGCAAGTTAAAATACAGTAGACAAGAAAATACAATAAACAAGCATTTAATGGTAGCCAACAAAACTTACCCCATTTGATAAAGGCAGGTCCACTCCTGGCAAGACAGGAACCAAGCATTCTGTACCAAACTCGATCTCGGAATGTTTGAGACATGGCCGCGAGCCCACAGGTCAAAGTCACTGGAGAAAAATTGATCCCCAGTTGGATCGCTCTGAAAAACAATGTTGGAACAAACAAAAATTGATTTGAATACCGTTCATGGTCATCTTTGGATTCGGATTCAATCCGATCCTGTATCTCTTTGTACGCTACTTGATACATTTCAGGCGTAAAGACCATATCCAACGAAGATCCATCCCGAGGAAAGTACATTTCGCTACAAGTTGCGGAAACCTCGTTTCCAACGACCATCAGTGAAGGCCCTTCAAAGTTGACCACCTCATCAGCTTGATTTCGACCATGAGAAGATACAATTTTTATCGAATACTCGTCGTCCAATGATGCAATAGATTTACGGTAGTACCGGGCAAACGATTTTGCCCGTTCACCATTCGAAACCTGCTTCATCCGCTCGGTTAATATATGATATACATAAGGACATATATCATTTTGTGACACAACCAACTGCGTCCATTGGTCGAAGGCTTTCTGGGTCCGACCTTTCCAAGGCAACTTATCCGGTGAAAAGAAGGGGCATAGCTTTGAGTATACGCAGCCACATTGCAATAAAAGGATGAAAAGGATGTAGATCATGTGCTCCCCAACTATTTCTACTCAGACATCAACAACTTCGTAGTTCGCGGAGTGTGTAAGGTTCTCGGTTGTCACGTTTCGGTTTTTACTTCTTTCTTTACCTCCCCGGTCCTATGCATGCAAACATGAAAAATGGAGGTAGTAGAATGCGAACAAATCGGAGAGAAATAGAACTCAAAGAATAATACAGTACAGTAGGGCCCGATGCCCGATGGATGTCTGCTGGCGGGCGTCGTCGCAAACATCAACCCGATTTTCTGTTGCCAGCTCTTTGCTGGGATATTCATTTCCCGGCAAAATCTTGTGGACATACGTATGACAAACAAAAATGTTTTGTTTCATACTTGTACTGTACGTATTGTACAGTGCACTACTGCTCTCACAGCAACAATTGCAACAACAACAACCCTTCTCGGCACCATCGTACATCTGACAAAAAGTAAGGCAGGTGCCAATCGAAGCTAGCCCTTTCCCATCTTCCTGCGTTATTAATTGCATTGCTGCTTCTGGCTACTTAGTACAAGTACGGTACCTAAAGCTGGTTTTAGGTGCAACTTACAACATTACTTGGCATCTTCTTTCTTTCCATCGATCGCCCCCTTTTGTATCTTTTACTTTCTCTCGATCGGTACATTGGACCATTATATGCTTGAAAGTAGCATCCAGGTATCTTTTAATTTTCGACAATTCTTCACTCTGAGTTATTTCCAATATTCTTAAGCGATTAAAAAGTGAAAAATGAAATTGTCATCAACGGCCTTCCTCGTATTGGCTTCCACGTGCAGCACAATTGCCTTCCAACCATCGTCCTCGTTTCTAGGGCAAAAACACAATAAAATATCGACACCAAATCCCAGTTCTTCTTCCACTGCCTTGTCCATGGTAACCACTGGACCTCTGAAATGTCGTCCCATTGGAATTGGTTCCGCAGCTCCCAAAACTGTTATTACCAATGTCGATCTTGAATCCGTTGTTGAGACCTCAGACGAGTGGATCCGCACTCGTACTGGAATCTCTGAACGCCGTGTGCTGTTACACCCAAAAGAAGATTACAATCAAGAGACAGATGGGCCTTTTGAATCCATCAAGACTCTTGCTTCCGAAGCAGCAGGGAAAGCTTTAAAGATGTCTGGACTTTCACCGGATGACATCGATTTGGTGTTGGTCGCAACGTCATCTCCTGATGATATGTTTGGTGATGCAACGTCTGTGGCAGCAAGCCTAGGGTGTCAAAATGCCGTTGCATTTGATTTGACTGCTGCATGCTCTGGATTTTTGTTTGGGGCTGTAACTGCTGGACAGTTCCTAACCAACGATGGAAATTCTTACAAAAATGCGATTGTGGTTGGAGCTGATGCTTTGAGTAGGTGGATTGATTGGGATGATAGAAATTCTTGCATTTTGTTTGGTGATGGAGCAGGTGCCGTCGTTTTGAGTGCCACGGAAGATACATCCAATGCTGGAATTCTTGGCAGCAGTGCGCATTCGAACGGTCTTGGATACAAGGAGCTGAACTGCGGGTAAGTTGCCATGGTTGGATAATGAAAAAAGCTCAAATGTCCTGTAAGGACAAGCCAGACCACTTGCAGTTGTCCAATCAATTTTATTTTAAACCGACTTGACTAACCCAAACAATTTGATTGCCGAATCATTTGAAAGATATGCGGGTTCAGCACGTCACGTTGCTACTCCTGGGGAAGGAACAACTCTTAGTTCAGGATCATACAATCGCCTCGCTATGAACGGAAAGGAAGTTTACAAGTTTGCAACAAGAGAAGTTCCAAAAGTTATTCTCGAGGCCCTCGAGGCCGCCAATATGGAGGTGGAGCAAGTGGATTGGCTCCTTCTACATCAGGTAAGTTACAAGACACCAATTATGTCACGTCTTTTTGTAAATATCTTAGCTCCTGTTTGTTTCCAACTGATTGTTTATTCTGTGAAACACGCCCTTATACAAAAATCTAGGCAAATATTCGCATTATGGAGACCGTTGCCTCCAGATTGGGAATACCCATGGACAAGGTCATTACAAATTTATCAAGCTATGGAAATACTAGTGCTGGATCCATTCCTCTTGCATTAGACGAAGCTGTACGAAGTGGGCAAGTGAAAGAGGGTGACGTGATAGCGTGTGCAGGATTTGGAGCAGGTTTGAGTTGGGGAGCAGCTATCATGAGGTGGGGTGGAAAGTAGCCTTCCCTTCAGTCTCATGTGACTCCTGGAAAAAGACATTGAAGGTAGACTGAAATGAAATATATGTTTGGCGTAAAAACATATTCACCGCGCACAAAAAACTACAAATAGAATATAAAACTGTTTTCAGATTTATTTTGTATAGCTTCATAGTAGATTATGAAATGTCAGTGTTGGCGACAAAATTTTCGGGAAATTGCTTGGATGGGACTGTATGAACGGAGAAATTGAGTCAACAGTCATCCCCATCACCTCAAGAATGACATTTGATTCTAATTGGCCTTCTCCCTCCTACTATTTGCTTCCAAACACTTCCCACATGTGTCTTTTATGCCTTTGTTGTAAGTTAGGAACTTTGTTCTGGTCAAGTCAGCTGATCGGTCAGTTTTACATATGCACCATGTATCCAATAAGCAAAATCCACTCTCTGCCTCCTGAAAAGATATTCATCACAATGAATGATGCCCGTTCTAACAGATGCAATCATCATCTTTGTTTGTCTCGTTTGCAAATACTGTTGTAACAATGATTGTGAAATCTCCACATAACATAGGCATGTAGATAACTTTGACTATGCCGGTAAAGAAATCGTCTAACGTTGCCTATAGGTGGTCTTCCAGCAATCGATGGACTGTAGTCAACTACTCGGGTCTCTATTTGTATGACGTCATCCTCATTTTGTCTATACAACTCATTTTGTTTACACAAATATCTACCATGTTTCGGAAGAGTTAACTGCAACCGAATTTCACCATGATTCTCTCCGATGCGCATCTTTGTTGCCTTCATATTGAGTTCAGTTCTGTTCTTTGTATTCCCACCACATACTAAAAGTCCCCCCACTATTGGAATCTTGGCCATAACACAATGGCGACTCACACGTTTCTGATATTCACATGATTTGTTTAAATAGTTTTCGTTTCTGCATTGAGTTACTGTGATAGAAGGTTCACCAAAGGATATTAAACTAATGTCTAAAATAGGAGCACACATCATGGTCAAAGAATGACCATGTCTGTCTCGCGACGACTTTGCGCGAAGTAAGCCAAACATAATATTTTTTCTTCCTAGAAATTGGGGGTAATCAGAAAACTTAATCTTGCCTTTTGAAATTGCATCACGTATCAAGCAATTACATGGCTTTGCGATACGCGATGTTTCGGAAGAATATGCCAAACCCGAGTGCACATCGATACCTGCCTCCCATTGGAAATCGATGGTCGCAAGTGCTGATCCATGAGTGATGAATGTGTAATGTAAAGACAGCAATAGAAAAACTGGTTTAAGAAATATATGAAAAAGACTGAATCTAGTACGAGAACTCTCGCAGTTGAATGTCATGATGATGCGAGGCTTCTGACAACTGATGCTTTAGTGATGTCTACTTCCCCACTTGAAGTAATGTATTGAAACAGTCACCCAACAAGCCTTGTACCATCCACCCGTCATCGTCATCGAGTCATCTACAGACTACAGAGTATCATCCAAGAGGGACGATACCCGTCGTACCTCATGTACTGTAGAAAATAAACGTCTGTGAAATTTGTCTGTGGAACGTACTGGTAGCTTATTATAGCACGCACGAACTTCATTGATTCATATGCAATTCGCGCTCTACTTCTCTTGTGGATATATCCATATTCATTTTATCAATCTTCCCTCTTAACGGAGTTTCACAACAAACGACATAAAAAGTGACTATCAAAATGTGTAGAAGGGGCGCAGCTACCGTGACACCTTTGTTCAAGGCAGTTTTATGCCTCGCTCTACTCTTCGCAGTATCTGATGCATTCTCAACCCTTCAGCATCGTGCACTCCAACAAGTTACGACGCTGCATGCCAAAAAGAAAGAAGCAGGAAACGCCAAGGGGTTTGGGAAGAAAATCGATCCACCTCAGAGAGCGCAAAAGGATAAACGAGATGCTGGAGTGACAAAAGACCAGGATATTGTTGGGCTCTCATCCTTTGAAAATTTGTCATCCGAATCATTCACAAAGCCCAAGTTTGAAATAGATCCTGATCTTCCCACAGAACAACGCAGCAAGGAGATCTTAAGAAAGCAATATGGACTAAGAAGTTATGAAGAGAAGCAAGGTGACGTCCAAGCCGCAATGAAAGCAGCCGAAAATCAGAAACGCCTTCAGAAAATCAAACAAATGAAAGACGAAGATTTCGATATTTTTATGATTTTACCCCCCGCTTTGATTAGAGGAATCGATGCTTTCCTCAAAATAGGTCTTGGTGTCACAACTGTTTTGTTTGTCTTGGCTGGAATTGGGATTACCGCTGAAGCGTGGTGCGTTGCGACGGGCAACACTCTACCCGAAAATGTTGACAGTGTTATAGTAAATGTCGTCGAACCTAATTTTACCACGGGTTTACTGGTTTTATTAGGGTTTTCTATTTCCCTTGGTGTTTTTGCTGCGGCGCAATTGGGGAGTGGCAGTAGTATCTACAAGGAAGAACCATAATGTCCGTCTTATTCGCTAGTGTATGATGATCAAATAAATAACTGAGTATCATGTAACAGGAAGTTTTGAAATTAGTAATTTATAGCCAATTACGAAGCTTGCAGTGCACCTTTGCACAAACGGTCATGTAGTCCGATACTCCTTTCCCCCTTGCATACTCGCTATTAGCAGCAGCCCTCATGTAGTTTGCTGCTTTGTCGTTCTCATTGATCGACTCACAATAGAGACCTAAGTAAAATAAAGCATAGAAATCATCGGAAGGGCTAAGTAGATGTTGGTGAGATATTGCGAGGGATAGTGACAGAAAATAAGTGCTGTGTCTCTGAACTACCATACTATAGCAATTCAGATTCAAATGGACAAACCATGAGGACGCACCTTGCAGAATGACCAGCCATCGCTAGGTCCTGCTCTGTCGCTCCATCTCCCCTAAACAAAGAATAGACGGTTCTCTTTCAATCGTATCGCAAGTAAAAGGGCAAAGGGATTAATTGCTAATTGCAGGAATTGGTTATGAAAGTATATCATGTGTCACATCTTAAATACTCACCATAATTTTCCTACGATCACTTTTCCCCTGAGGAAGAGCCATTTTACTCACGACAAAGTTGGGATCACTTTGCTTTAAACGATTTTGACAAGCAATATCCCACACTATTTCTTCCGCATCGAATGGATTCACCTTGACATCGTATCGAAACTAAGTAGAATGTAATAAGATGGCTGGCAACGAATAAAGCAATCGCTAAACACTAGAATATGCCAGATGACGTACCTGATCACTACCTTCTTGAAATCTATCGGCATAATACAGGCTGATACCTCTTTGCCATAGGAAAGGAGTCAATACTCCATGACCGGACTTTTCTTCCGCTTTGTTGAACAATTCGATTGATTCGTTTATTTTCATCTCAGCGAATTTCTTCATTCCCAAGGAGATTAATTGTCGAGGTTGCAAACCTTCATCATCTCCTCCCTGAAGAGCAAATAAACCTGACACTACCCCGCGATAACTAACCATTGAATAGTACGCTGGTGCTGATGGTGCCCAGCACTGCAAGGGCCGTTTAATCCCTTTCGAGTTGTCACACAAAATTCCGATCGTAAAGCCAAAAGAAAAATCTAAATTTTTGATGATAATGAAGAATATCAAAACATGTGATACAAAGTTCATGGTTCTAACTAACATGATAGACAAATATGGTAACTCGCAATTCGTAGCAAAGCATCAGGTCCAGAGATCTTTTCATGTACCAGTACAGTTTACATTTTACAGAGTGTGTGTATCTTTTTTTTAAAAACAAAGAACTCCTCGGGGGGGCTCGGATCCGAGAGGGGGGTTACATTGTGTAGGGTTGTAGGACAAAAGTTACAAGGTTCAAGTTACTGCATGCACATGTATCAAGGCAGTGACATCTGTTGACACGAAGCCTTAACAAAATAGCTTACGTAATTTAGGTGAATTGAGAATCCAATAATTATATAAGCCTTTTCCACCGCAAGGTGGATAAGTTCTTCAAAGAAGGATCGTTTCAACCTTCGGCAAGAATTCTATTGGCATTTTTTCATATATACCCTTCACACGGCCCACCTGGACTAAGCGAAGGACATGAACTTTGTGAGTTTTGAAGTCTAACTCGACATGTTCGCGACACTTGGTTGTCCCAACATTTTTCATGGAAAAATTCAGCAGAGTAAAATACGAATTGCAAATCATCAGTAAGGTTGACCTACATACAGTACAACACTAATAGTAGCGGCGCCCGTCGGCGGCACAAGAACAACAACAAAAAGACAAAACCACTGTAGTAGTAGAAGAACAAGAACGCAGCAAGAACCAGCAGCATACTAGTACTAGCAGCTCCTCCTCCTAGTAACGACGAACTACAAATAACTGCTACTAAGAACCGACGAGCAGTACACCAATAACAACAATAGGACTACCCCTGCCAGCTTGCAGTAGGACGAAGAGGTAGGAGGTGGTAGCAGCAGCAGCATAGGAGCCAAATCAGCAGCAAGAAGTGGTGTAGTAGTAGTATTGCAAGCAGTAGTTCTTACTTGAGCAGAACGAGCAACCACGGCCAGGAGGAGGGAAAACAGCAGAATAGCCGCAGCTGATGCAAGCATTACTAGTAGTTATTAGACGACAAGAACTCTAGGTAGCATCTATACTTCGGCCAGGCATAGCAACATACTTCTTAAGTCAGCAACTGCGCCAGATAGCCAAGAAGAAGAAGTAGAAGGTAAAACTCCTGGATTCGTCTGGTAGCGAACAGCTAAAAAACAAATACGTAATTGTGCTGGCGTGCTGGTGAGTGCTAGTGGATATGGAAAATCAAGAAGAAGATCATCTGGTGCAGTATTGCCAACAATACAGTACTACAACAACTGCTGATGGTGGTCAAAGTAGTGAACTGACACTGCAAGAACCGGAAGAATATAAGAAAACTAACGACAGTCCTTGTCATGATCCCCTCCACCACAGCAATCAAGAATCCTTATCTTTTGCTTCCGACAGCTCGCATATTGCTAAAAGCAGAGCTGTTTGGACGAAGGATGGTATACAGAAACCAGTTAAACCGAAGACCACCATCACCAATAGTAGTAGCAGAGACAACATAGAAGTTATGTCTGATGTTTTGTCTCCGCCGTCAACATCTGGAGCAGCATTAAGAAGTAATTCTCATCACCAGGACGATCAAACTAGCAGTTCTAGGCCTTTTGGTGCGATGCATGAAAAAGCTGAAGGACATGGCACGGCAAGAAAGCGACACAAAATATTGCGAACAAGCCAAGAACAAAGCTATAAAATAGCTACAACTAGCATAAAGAGGAAAGCATCGTTGCCTGTATCCTCCGATGATACTACAAAGAGAAAATCACTTCATAATCTTGAACTTTTGGACCAATCGGAGACGGACTTGTCTCAAATTGCATCAGGTATTAACTTGGGTAGACGAGGCGATCCACGAATGCATAAAGCTGTTTCTGTTCGTCTTGCCAATCCCTCTTTGAGTCTTTTAGATGCATTAATTGAAGGTGGTTTCCAGTTTCCATGTCATGAATTGGCAGCCTCATCGGGAAAATCTGATCGTGATATTCTTGACGAGGAAGGTGTTCAATTGTGCCAACGGAAAAATCAACTGAGTCGTCGACTTCGTTTGATCCGTAAGAAACGAGAAGACCGCCGCTTAGAGAATGGCACCTCTCTGTTTGGAAGTGACAATTCTAACTTTCGTAATAAAGACAATTTTCCTACTCACGAGATGAAGCCATTGGCAGCTGTGCCCAAAATAAATCCCTTTCCAGGACGAGATGATGCTTGTTATCAAGAAGGAGGGCACTATCCAGGAGTAGCACCAGCAATAGCAGTACAGGAGCAAGAACAAAAACTTCATAGTACTAGTGGCCAGCATCCACTTTATAAAGAGCATCAGAAGCAGCAACAACAACTGATGACGGAACATAAACAACAACTGCAAAATTATACAGGATGGCTCCCGCCAGCAGTATTTCCATCCTTCACTGCATCGATAGATTCTATGAATAGGAGTAGGACTGACAATTTTACTCGTTCGTCTTCGTATCCACCTCAGCAGTCTCGGCAGTATTTACCTGAGATCAATACTTATAGCTCCTCCAGCACAAGACCAAGAAATTTGATTGATTTGCTACAGGAGAATCAAGGAGCTCAAGCAAATATCGAAGGAATACTATTGGACTTTATCAAAGGGAAACCTGATGCACAATGGAACAACAGCACAAATTCTTTGACAGGGGCACTTAATATTGGTCAGCCCATTTATTCTCCTGCTACTACTACTCAATTCCTTGGATCGTCATATCATAGTAATCCTCTTTCTGGTATCACGCCACCAAATACGAGTAGCTCAACTCTAGAACAAGCTTTCTGTACAAGACCGGGAACACAACCTTCGTTGCACCAACTTCTTCAAGAATCGACAGTTATTGGCAAACATGATTCTTCTTTCTCCAACGAAGAAGAACAAGAACGATATCTATCAACTCTAGTAGCTACAGCAATGACCAGTCCCCATAATCAGAATTACGGGCTTTCCGTGCCAACTACTAGTACTAATAATCAGCCAGCATTTGCACCAACAAGCACGAATCGTCTCAGGATGAGTGCATCTAGTACCACTAGTAATGATCTCATTTCTCCTCAACACCCTGCTGCTCTCCAGAACACTAATTTGCAGCAATCGATCAATGATGATCGGAATAACATGTTTCTGACAAATGATAAGCTATCTATGCCACCACCACCAGGAATAATGCAACAAGCAGCACCAACTACCATCGATAACCACCACCATCATGATAGCATTCTCGCCACAAGTATTATTGGGCAGTTAGCATTTGATGAAAAGTTGACTCTTGCTGTAGAGATATACAAAAGCTTACGCAAGGGATTAGTCATGGAATGCTTGAAAAGGGCAGGCTTCACTCAAGGTGACGTAATAGATAACAATGAGCTGTTCTTATTGTTATTTGAGAGGAAACTAAAAGCATCTTCCCAAGCAGACCGTGGTGCTGCTAGTTCGGGAGAAGAGAGGAGTGCCACTGAAGCTGAGGACGAACAGTTACTACAAAAAGATGGACGACAGTAGTGCTGCTCCAGTTGCCTCAATCCTTTGCTCATGTGAGCAATGACGAAACAACCGTAACAAAAAAAAGAAAGAATCATGCAACGATAACAACAGGAATGTACTATTAATCATCTAAAAAACTACGCTTTTTGTTATCTTCAGTGATGGTTGAATAGGAAACAATTTCCACCGTCAATTGCATTGCCTTTTCAGCATCCCAGCAGTACCACGTAATAGAAGAAGCAAGAGAGAATCTAGAGCGCGCTCCCCGTCGCTCTAGTCGTCTTCTTCGTGAGGTCCAATGCTTTGTCATTGATGCAAAAGGTTGATGAATTGCAAAAGCGTCAACTCTATTTTATCTCACATCGGATTGTTCATTGTAACACAAAAACTAATCAGTTGAACCAAGAACAAACGGTGGTGAGTTGATATCAAAGTGAGTAAAAAGTCATTAACTGTACAGTATTTAAAAGATCAAACAACAGTAACGAACTACTGTCTACTGTTCTTTCCCGGGGTACTTGTACAGCAATAGAGTAGTTGTTTTGGTATCGAATCACTGATGGTGGGTTTGTTGTTTCTGCTGCTGCTGGTGGTGGTGGTGTTTATTGCACTCTCTCACTCAAACACAATTATACAATACACTATTACTACCAGTACCTACTGTAGAGCGAGAGAGAGAGAGAGGTGCCGAATTACTTCCGTTACACTACGACGACCTGCATGCACATCATGGACGGTGCTACCTCGCCGTACATACGTACCGGACACAAATGATGCTCAATGCAAAGGTTGCACAATGCAGCATAGTAGGTATTAGTACTTGTAGCTTTTGTGTCAAACCCCTCATACCTGATGATGATAACTGATAAGTGCATAATTGAATAATGTCTCTGCTTTCTGATCCCTCCTCCGTAGACTTGGATAAGGCTATCCTCCATGAATGTCATTTGAAACTTTGTGCTGAGAATAAAAGGTTAACCGTAAAGGGGTTATCTCTTGAATACTCAATGCCGCGTAGAACCGCAGCTGAAGTATTGGAAGCGCTGCCTTACTTTGACGTTTCCGCTGAAAGAACTTACCAAGTAACCCGACTGGTGCTTGAAAAGAAAGAATTCAAATATGGTAAGTTTCTTACTTCTCAAAAAGTTAATGAGAAAATTTTAAACTAGAATCTAAACAACACTGAAGTTGCAAAGCTGCAGACTTTGGTTGAAACCGTCTACGAGGGCAGTGAGCGGCAGGATAGCAGTAGTCCGATCCATTCAATTGCCTTGATGACAACCGGTGGAACCAACTCTATTCTTTCTGACCACATACAAACAATATCCCTACTTCATGATTATGAAGAGTCCCTCCTAGATCCTACTATTTTATGTGATATGATCAAACCAGCGGTTGAGATACAAAAGGCTGATGAAGAGCAATTGAGAGAGGAGCGTGTAAAACGCAGCAACTTGACTGCGAATGGGATGAATGTAACGAGCGCTGTGAAAGAATCTACCAGTCGTGACAAGAAACCATCGGATGTATCATCGCAGAAGAAACCTACATCTGCTGTATCATTACAGAAGAAACCTACATCTGCTGCGTCGTTTTTTGGCAGCAGCACGCGATCTGTTGTTCCCGCCCCCAACAAATCTTCTTCTACAAAAAAAGAGATCGAGGGAGACAAAAAAATATCCAAAGAAATCATCAAAAGCCCTACAAATACAAGAACGACAACGGCCGAGGAGAAAATCTCGAAAGCAACCAATTCGAAAAAGGCG
>JAAMXU010001763.1:0-11004 GCA_019693545.1 Chaetoceros muelleri
GTCGAAGCGCAACCCCACAGCGCCCGCAAATATATGGGGTGTCCCTATGCAGGGGATGTATTTGCCTTTTGCCTTGCTTGCTCTAAATTTTTGTTTGGGGAATTCATATGAGGAATACATTCACGGCTATGCTGTTGGTCATCTTTATTACTTTTTAGCAGATGTGGTTCCAAAGGTTTATGGCAAGAGTTACCTTCGTACGCCTCTTTTCATTATTTCCCGAGTAGGAGTAGGCGAATATGTGCCTCCAGCACCTAGAAATGGAATGGGTGCATTTGGAAGTAATGTCGTAGGAGGTAGTGGGATGCCTACACCTGGAAGGGTGAATGCTCCCCGTGACCATGCTAGTAGCACGAGAGGACATAATTGGGGAAGTGGAGGCCAAAGATTGGGCAGAAGCTGAGTCATCATAGATAGGTACGGATAAGATAGAAAGTATTACAATTGTTGCTGGACGAATGAATTACCTTGGCTGAAATGGTTCGGTTCGAAAGATTTGTTGGCAAATGTATAATGAGCGTTTCGATGTCAGCGACAACTATATTTATTATCTCTTTTAATGTCCTTCTACAAGGCCTTGCAGAATTGAATAATACGTCGTTTCTATTTCTTCCATGGATTGCCTGATATTGTTTAAGTCGTACTCACATAATTCCTTCACGTACGGTGGTGCGTAATGAGCACACTTTGAAAACCAAAATATAGCTTCTTGGAAATTGGGTATTTCATTGGGTTGTCCCCAGCCTTGTGTCGCAAAAAGTCCAAGATATCGCATCGATGGTGAATGTTGCGATGACGCTGCCCTTCTGAACATATCCACGGCTCGACTGTAGTTCACAGGCACTCCTCTACCGTATGTATACATCAAACCTAAATTGTAGAGAGATTCTATTGAACCCTCCAGCGCTGCGCTTCGATAAAGTTCGTTTGCTTTTATAAAGTTCGGACTAAATGTATTCTGATGTGTTGAATTATCATTTGTTACGGTAGTATTACCCTTCCAAAAATCATAAGGAATGAGACCATATTCGAACATGACGGCCAGATGATGCTTTGCTTGGTGCACTCCTTCTGCAATTGTAAACAATGCAGCTGCTAGGATATTGGATAAGGAGGCATTATCATGCACGTCCTCATACCATTCATACCAATCGATCTTGAGAGCTGCTGCAGCATCCTTAGCGCTTATGTTGATATCTTCAAACCTCAAACCTTTGTACAGTGATTTCCCGAGTAACCAGTAGCTATAGAAATCCTTGGAATCTACAGAAGCACGATAAAACCACCTCTTCCCATGTTTGAGGCATAGAAATACGTACTGTAAGTGTGACTTTCGGTGTCGATTTCATGAAGTATCAGGTGTAAAAATCTTATGCAATTACTTACCATTGCAGTCTTCCTGTCCTGTCCAATACTTCCCATACCGCTATACAATATTATTCCAAGGGCACACTGTGCTTCTTTATGGCCTTTCATCGCCGCTTCCTTGAACCATCTCAGTGCTTCTGGATAATCAGGTTTGGTCAAACCCAACCCATACACATATATTAATCCCAGGAAGTAACCTGAATCTATCGATCCATCGTGTGCTTGATTATTGATTTGTACAAATGTAGCTCTATCGATATTCGTGGAACGATTGATTTCAAATCTTTCCGAAAGCGGTTGAAATTCATCCATGAATTCATACAGAAACTCAGACTTAGATGACCCTTTCGATGTACGTGGATCGTCAGGATGCATTCCAGACTTTCCTCTTCTGGAAGATGTTGGAGCTTCGCCTTTTGATGTATCGTTGGAATTCAATGACAACCAAATCCTTTCGCCAGAGGTCATAGTATGACTAGCCTCTAACTTTGGATCGTGACTATTCTTTTCATCCATAAGTCCTAGAGCAATTTTCGGCGGAAGGAAGAGCATGCAAAAGATGAATACTGTTGTCATAATCATTCCAACTCAGTAGTACTGTAAGTGGCTGCAAGAAGTTTGAAATTTTCTATAAAAAAATTCAAACTTCAAGACCGAGATACGACTCTTTTCTACAGTACCATACTGTAAAATAACTATGTATCCTCTGTAACTCCTCTTTGAAAATACAGTACGAACCTTATTTTATCAACCAGTCGTCTCTCATGCTTATTGCCCACTCGGACCAGCTGCTGGCTTTTCTCCGCCATTTTTTGATTTGGAATTTTCGCCGACACGGACCTTTTCCAATGCAGTTCTTTTCATATTCAATAGTTCATTCCAAGCGCCCTTCAAATCAACTGGTGCGTTCAGATCAACTTCACCTAGACCTTTCGTTGTATTTTTCATGTAGAGCATCAGACCGACACCTGCTGTCAAACTTGTAGCGCAGAAAAGAAGGACGCCGTATTCGAAAGCGTCTCTCCTGGGATTGCCTCTCATAGTATTGATTGTTATATTGAACTGTAAATGGTAAATAAATAACTAATGTAAATACCTTTCGGGTTTCGGGTCGCAAGTCGCAAAATAAAAATGGTGCTATCAGGTGGTACAGGTTCACCACAAAACCATCCATTACCAAACAAACTGCGAATTTCGAATTACAGCAAGGTAAGTACGGCGGGTACTCGAGTACTCGAGTGTTACTCCTCCTCTCCTCCGTAGACGAATTCCGTACTCTACAGTTAGTAGCTAATAATGTACAGTATCTGTAGACAGAGTAGTACGACTGGTTGTACGCACGTTAAGCCAGAACCACCAACAGCTCTCCCAGCATGTACAGTACAATACTGAGCGCAAAAAGCAACAAGCAGCAAGTAGTTTGTAGGTTGATTGTTGACTTTCCTTGTTCCTATCACTTCACCTCTAGTGAATTTTATGCATGCAACAAAGAAATCAGTAGCTCAGCTAGGATTCAATATTCAAATGAACACTTTGCAATCTTGCTATACCCTTGCAATTTTCTGCTTGATCCAAAAGTCTTGTGCCTACGCATACAGCGCTCAATACACCTATAGAATACCTACTGCCTTTGGAAGCCGAACGTTAAGTCCTACATCTCTGAATATGGTCCGTACTGGAGGTCTTGAAATCCGTGAGGAGGGAGCTAAGCCTACTGGTAAGTGTAGCGAATGATCTTATGTCGGTATTCTAGAGAGACAAATGGTCCTCGCTCACAAGTATTGTTTTTGGCGTCCTTGTGGAAAAAATAAGCTGGCGACATGACACTCTACATTAAAGCTGGCCCGGATGGAAAGTCAGTAGGAGACTGCCCATTTGCCCATTATGTTCGCATGGTGCTACACGAAAAAAAACTTGACTACACCTTGACCCCTTCCACTCAAGAAACCAAACCTAACTGGCTTGTTGACCACTATGGAGGGTCCATGCCGGCACTCCGTCATCGTAAAGAGTGTTACGTCGAAAGTGATGTCATAGCACAGTACTTGGATTTTTTCTTTATCGAGCCAAAGCTCAGCCCCTATAAGAAAAAAGTAATGTCCGAGGCTGCTGAATGCACAGATGGGTTTTTCCCAGCCGTGGCTCGTTATTTGAAACACACACCTGATGGGGATGAGAAAGATCTTGAATACAAAGCTGAACTGGAAGGTGCGTTGACTAAAATTGAGCAACATCTCGGTCGTGATGACAGGAAGGGTAATTATTTGGTCGGTGACGGTGAGCACTTCACCCTGTTGGATTGTTCATTAGCGCCAAAACTTTATCATTTGTCCACTGGCTTGAGAGCGTTTAAAGATGGTGCAGTCGATATGAAAACTGAGTTCCCGCTTGTGGCAAAGTATATGGAGGCTGTATTCAACAGAGAAAGTTTCAAGGAGACACATTATCCTGAAGATACAATAGTCTGGGGCTGGTCCAATGCCAGAGGCAACTAGAGAAACTTGTGCTTACGTTATAGACATTTTTATAATTTAATCTATTTCTCTAAGAAGATTTACCAATGCCCTCAGTGAGAAAATCGTAGTGTATCAAGAGCCTTACGACACTAGAACGGTACTTAAAGTTTATGTTTCCAGTTTGTGTTGCAATTTTTGTAGCCTCTCGACCATACATTTCCATAAGTATGTCCCAACAGCTCTTGAAATCGTCTTCATTTTCTACTGGATCAGGTTGCAACTTTTCAAGTAACATTAACGTTTCCTCGTGATTTGGACTGAACTCCGCATTCTGCTCAGGCAGGACCCTAATAACATCGTATCCATTTTCAGAGCGGAAGAGTCGTTCTACAAGTAACTTTTTCTGTTCCACTGTTAATATGGGAGACGCACTGTTCTGCCCATCTTGAGTTTTTCGCGGGCGAGGATTCTCAACAAAATATTTCAAAACTTGTAAGAGTATTACATTTACATCATCTCCTCCAATTTCTTCTTCCATGATACCCTTGAGATATTTCCACCTGCCAAACTTTGTTTCCAAATCATACTTTTCAAACACGTCTTTTGTCGTGTCATATTGCTTTGATTGGTGACGAACCAATAGTTTTGCTTTAGTGTTGATTCTGATGGCAAAGTCTATCCCTTTATCCGGTAAGAATGCTGAACTGGTTGCAAATTGTATGCAAATGAGGAACAAAGTGAATAGCAACATATCGAAAAAAAAACTCAAATCGACGACTGTGGTGAGTGAGAAATCTTCAGGGAGAAATGCGTGTTGTTTGTTGTTTTTCGTTGCTAATGTGCATGGTGCATGTGCACGTTTACGTGTACTGTACGATTTTCAATCTTTTTGGATAGGTGACATGGTGCGATGGGTGCACGTACCTGGTACGGTAAGCAGAGAAAGCAGCGTGGAATAATAAAGGGTATGAAAGTATCAAAATAAAATATCATTCAAGCAATTTAAATTATATTAAGAGGACAACAGTTACTCAATAGAAGATTGTACATAAATATCATTTTCTTGCTTGAGGCATGAAAAAGCAGTCTCTTTATACAGGAGTGCAAGATCAGACAATCGATGGTAGTCAACGTTTCAAATCAAATCTGAAGATAATTTCAAGAAGTCAACCAATAATTTTAGTATCCTTGAGACGTCGAGCAATTAAGTCAAGATTTGATGATGGATCAATATATTCCTCTACGGTGGAATGCGAACCTGTCCATCCACCTGGAGTTGCCCAAACCACATTCATTTCAATCCCGAGGGAGTTGTGACCAGTTTCAATACGAAAATAACCCATTTCACCCCAATACTGTCCTGCAATAATGAACATAGTATAATATTGTGAAAGGTTAGGTAAAAGTTGACGGGGGAGATAGATATAACACAAAACTTGAATACACATTGGAACGCAAACTCACCCCAGCTATTTCTCACAATCCAAAACTCCGTATCACCTTCTTTGCCCCATCCAACAATACTCACTACGTGGTTGATTAATTTGTGCAAAATATTGCGATTTCTGACGACGCCACCCTTGTAGTTCTCAAGTGGTAAAGCATTAACGCCAGCTGCAACTGGCCCTCGTGCAAAGATTTCAGCTTTGATTTGATTTTATGCACTTTATTTTGTTCGAAGAGGGAATAACTTCCATACTCCGAAACTGTAGCGTTTGGGAATGATTCTATTTCAGTGCATTTGCCATCCCTTTCACCAAAGGTGTCACAAGTTCTGCAAGTATTATAAGCGCTGCACTGAGTATCGACATATTTACACATGCCTTCCGACGACTCTTCCGAACAAGCTATATATGGCATACAAGTATCAAAAGGGACAAAGCCAACAGATTTAATAAATTCAAAAGTCCCTGAATGAGATCCTCCATGACATGAACCAGCAACATCAGATCCACAATTCAAGACGTATTGTATTGAAAGATTTATTTCGTCGCCTCTTCCTTTCCTGGCAATTTTGATTCGGTCGGCTAGAGAAGAAAGCGCACCATGTGCCCAACAACTGCCACAGTACTGGACAAATGTTTAAAATGTTAAAGTCCATATGTAAATATTTTCATTTATTTTGAGTACCAATCTTCATACCTGTGGTATATGTTGATTCAACATCCGCGTCAAGTATGACTTTCCTTCAATGTCTCCCCAATTGAAAGATTCTGGTAGATCTTCTTCTGATATGTATTCGTAAGGCAGTGGGCTAGAGTAATCATTCGGAATCTTGTGCCCTTGTAAAATTGCATAATCGTTGGTGGCAAGGGCGCCGACGAAAGTAAATATTATAGAAGAGTGAAGGAGATTCATTTTAGGGTAATGAAAGCGATGGATAAAGTGTTTTATGTTGTTATTTACATTATTTTTTGTTAGCAAGCGGTGGGCCTTCATTTTATGCCGCGGTAGGCGGACGGGAAACACTTCTGTAGTACAGTAGCAGGTTACATTGATCCATGTTCCATGTTCCTCATTGTCTAGAGACGAAAAAATCCCACACTCCTTTTTTCTTCTCCATGTTCTGCTTTATTTAGCTAGCTTTAACTCTTCAATTGTTTTAGCACTCAACGCTGCTACTCCACCCAATTGATGAAACTCCGATTTGGCTAACACCTAGTAGAATCGATGAAAAATATGTAATGGAGGGATTCAGTTTACTGTTGTTGATGAAATAAGATTGCAGGCCGTGACAAAATCGGTCATGCACTGACGCAGAATGGGTGAACTTTTCTTCTCTCAAGTTTCAGTGAAGGGAACTCAAGTGACATCTTTTTCAGACTAGAATGGTTAAATTAATTAATATGTTAGAATTATGATGGACTGCGTAGAGATTCAACACAGATTTGGCATTAAACAACAAAGAAACGATGCGACCTGTTGTGCTACCAATTAAATCCGTCAACTTAAAAGATAGTTGAAGGTGCGACGATGTGCGCTCTTTGTGACACCAAAATAGAGATATTACGCTAGCTAGCAACTTAATCTTTCAATCTTGGCCACTTATTACCGTCTTTCAAAAACTTGATATCCTTGCCATCCAACACCCCAACGAAATCCCTACAATGATAAGTTATAAAGAACGGGCAACAAGAATAAGAATCCAAGTGAAATGGAACATCAGCAGTATTCTTCTTCTTCTTCTTCTTCTTCGTTGGGTCATAGCAGCATAGCATAACCTTACTGCACTCGTCTTCGATTGTTTGTATTGTGTACGTTTTCACTCTTACCTTGGACCTCCTTTTGGACTGAAATCAATCACAATGGTTCTATCACCAATCACAGCAGCGGGCAGAACAAAATTCTTGGGTTCCCCAACACCACCTCCACCAACAATTTCAGCGAGTTGATAATCTCCAACCTTTTGGTCGAGGAGACGAACTGTTCTTGTTCCTCCCGGGTGATTGATAGGGTCAGAAAATGTACCTACAAAAGCTTCTGCTCCTTGAGCTGCAAGGGTCGGAGCAGGGGATGAAAGGAGTGTCGCGACGGTGGTAGCTGCCACACCTATGAATGCATCGCGACGATTCACGCCATGTTTTGACTGTAACTTGTTTGCAGAGAAAGCAAGCGCGGATGTTTGGCCAATGCATGAAAAAAATAAAAAATATCCTAACTTCATGACTAACTATCTTCCGTTCTTTGATGGGTGTTGGAAATTGATTAAGAGACTTTTGATCGATCACACATAGAATGGAGTTGAGAGGTTTGACATAGATCACAAATACTATCTGTTTTTTGTTTTTCTTGTTCTTCCATGATGACTCTATTGACGGAAGACGGAAGAAACTCACTGTAACTGGAAACTTTCACGACAGTGGCATGTGTTGTTGTGTACAGTAAGAACTCTACATCAGAGTACCATACACCAAATAGCATCGTAGGTCGTAGATTGTAGGTTCTGATTGTACTTACAGTTCAAAAGGGAGCGCGATACAGTCGAGTAGGGATTATGACGACTAATGGTACATACGTAGACAGAGGGACAGACGGGAATTACGTACGTACTTGGTATAAGGAATGAATGGCTGCTGTGAAGTTTTACGTATCTCTGGAAAATGATGATAGCAGTTTGCTCACAATTTGAAGAGACAAAAGTAGTTACGTAGACTAGCTATCTAGGTCAAGTACTCTTACCTCTTTCTTTTGCTATCCATTCTCTTGCTCTCCTTCGGGCTTTTCCTATGTAGGACTTTCTTTCCCTTGTGCAGGCTGGTGGTGACGCGCCTCCGCCTGCCTCTCCTGCTGCGTCTCTTTTGCTCTCGCGCTCTCTCTTTGGGGGGGTGCCAGATGTGATGACTACTCCCTCTCTTTCGGCATTTGCCGTGGAATGGGGACCCAGCTTGGTGCTGGTTCGTGATCACGCGGCTATTTGCGGAGGACAATATGGAGCTAAGAGGAATAATTGTTTCTGTTGTGCTTTGCTTCAGGACAACAGGAGCTGTCCCGCACGCCATAGTGAGACGAAACATTCTTCGTTTGCAGACGAGAAAACACCTTCGTCGGCTCGGCTTTATTTTGTTCACAAGCCCAAGGCGAATGCATTGTATGCAGAGCCCTTCGTGGACATAGGTGAAATGTCCTCCCAGGAAGTGACAAGTTTTTTGGCTAAAGTGTTTGGCTCGCTGGAAGAGTGGAAGGAAGAAGCTCTTGTTGTCAATGCGGCTCAAGAAGCTAGGCAGGATGTGCGTCTTCTGCATACCGCGGTGAAGGCAACCAAGTGGCGGAAGAAAGTTACCATGAATCAGGATGGCATGGAAGTGGAAGTCAAGGGAGAGCTAGAAAGTAGTTGGGACAGCATAAGGGACGTAATGGAGAAGCTGAGGACAGGTGCCAAGTCTTCGTTGCAGGTGGAAGGAGGAGTGGATTCTAGATTAGGTGCATTGCAGGGTGCAATGGAAGTAATGCAGGGAGCGATGGATAGAGGATTGAAATCGCTGCAGTTGGGCTTTGGTTTGAGGTTGTCAGGTTTGGAAGCTGATGGGGAGAAGTGCTTGAACTGGTTGGGAGAACTTCAGGATCAGGTGTCGGCGTTGGGGGAGTCTTCTTACCTTCAAAAGCTGATCAACAGCACATTTGCTTCGGTGCAGATGAACGAGTTCTCGGACAGCCTTAAAAGGGCTTTTGTGGCACTGACGAGCAGGGTGGCGAAGGTAGAAGGAAGAGTGTCCACTCTGACGTCAAAGTCAGCGACAGAAGGCATCCAAGGTGGCTCAGTAGCGTCAGCCTTTAGCCTCACCAATTGGTTAGGTGATCATCCTGTTGGGAAAACGGGGAATGTCGGCAATTCTCCGGCTGTGAAAGGGGATAGACAAGTGCATGAGGCGGTGGAATCCTTGGCCAAGAGAGTGGACAACCTCAAGCTAACTGTAACTCCAGGCTTGAAAAG
The DNA here is from genome assembly GCA_019693545.1 of Chaetoceros muelleri. Taxonomy (NCBI): domain Eukaryota; phylum Bacillariophyta; class Thalassiosirophyceae; order Chaetocerotales; family Chaetocerotaceae; genus Chaetoceros; species Chaetoceros muelleri. Next base: position 9,256 of record JAAMXU010001763.1, read on the forward strand.
GCAGAGGGTGAAAATGTGGCCGTGGCTTTTATGGGTGTACGTTTTTACTCACAAGAGGATGCAGCGGCTTAGGTGGAAGCTAGGTGCAATGGTGTATTTGGAGTGTCAGCAGGAATGATCACGGATTGTTATGCAATCTTCTACTTCTTGAATAAAGAAATATTCGAAACCAGGAACAAATTGAGTGTGACCGATCTGCACAAAGTGCACTCTCTTGGTATTCCACAAGTGGATCTTTTTCATATCTTGGCAAGTGTGGAACACGGCCTCCCGGACTTTTTTGATTCACCAGCATCGGCTAGTAAGATCTACATCGATGGCAGGCAGGGAACAAAAAAACATCGTTTCAGTAACGTGGGCACGCATGAGATTTGGGGACCTATTGGTGCGGACATTAACTCGGTAAGGAAGAGAGCAGAGAACGTACTCGTGAGATACGTGATGACGAAGAAGCTTTTGTTCAACAAGGATCTACATCCAGAATTGCAAGTCTTGCTACTAAACATGCTTGATGTCTCAAAAGGCTTTGTGGAAGCAGTGTTTTCATTCTTGACGGAGGAATATGCAGCACTTTATGAGCATTTTGGAGATGGGGCATTGTGTTGGAATTTTGCTTGCTCGTGTGTAGAGCACGTGTTCAAATACGAGTTTGAATCAGCACGAGCTGTTGTTACGAATCCGGATGTGGGTGACAAGGCAATCGGACCAAAGATCTTCTTGCAGAGCCTGAGGACCATTGCGATTCAAGAGTCATTCATGCGCGTGGGTTTCAAGAATCATTCATCTCTGTCCAGTGCATATTCCAGATTTCTACTCAAACAGTATCAGCAGACGGCATTGGATTTGAATAAGGCAACAAAGGATTTGGAAGGACAACTAAGAACTATATCGGAACTGAAGAGCACGGTGGACGCATTGGATAAGAGGATCAGGGCGGCAGAAGGCACTGCAAGTGCGGCTAGCAATGCTGTGCAGAGGATGCGTAGAAATGATTGATGGTTACCAATGGCCAAGGAACGTGTAGGAAATATGGATGAGGAGGAAGGGATCAATGAAGTTGTAGACATCCAGATTGAGTCTGGATCTAAAATAATGACATCCATTGGTTGCCCAATTTTTATTCTAGCCTCGTCTTGGCTATCATGGGGATTTGCAGCAAAGGCATGTGGTTGTGAGAACCTTTACCTTTGTTTATGGGATAGTGATACTGAATTGGACTTGGTTTTGGAACATGTCTTGTTACCTCGGGAGAAATGTTTTTCCTTATCAGACTGGAAACATAAGCTACCACGTGATATGGTGATGAACAGTGAATTAGACAATGTTGTGGTGTTGCTACAGGTATCAGTCAACCGTGCAAGTGACGCATGGCATTGGATAGAAAGTCTAAGGTTGGACGGTTCCAGGGAAGAACGATTGATAGTGGTTCGCGTAGACATGCCGGAAGACACAATTAGGCATCGAACAAGTGGTAGCATCAAAGAGCGTCCGGGAAGGCACTTGGTCCAGAGTGGTTCCACAGGTATTGTGGAAGTCTCTCATTTGTTGGTTGGAGGAGTCCTGGATCAAGCGTGGACATTTTGGATTAATCAGCGGCTCTCAAAAGAAGAAGTCGAGGATGCTAGACACCAATCCAAGGTAGAAGCAGAATTGGGAGATATTTTATCAACAACGATTAGGGGAGAAGTATGTCATGCGCCAGCAGGTAGGAAACCCAATGGGGTTTGTAGATGGCGGGAGGAGAAAGGG
>JAAMXU010001773.1:0-15916 GCA_019693545.1 Chaetoceros muelleri
AAGAAGGGGTTGATGATTATGATGATAATGAGGAAGGTGACTACAAAGATGATGATACTGCCACAACCATGGATAAGAGAAGGACAAGGCAAAAGAAGAAAAATGCCACCGCCACCAAAACAAGAACAAGAAAAACAAAAACAACAAAGACGAGGACTGCTAAAAAAGGGGATGACAAAAAGAAGAAATCTACCTCTCCTCCAAATCAACGAAAGCGAAAAGGAATCCTTCCATCCCTCATATCAAAGCTCGTGATTGTAATCATTATGAGTTGTGCTGTATTCGTCTTTCTCAACACAATCTTTGGATGGGTGAGAGTTCCCGATTGGCTCCCTGATTTACTAAAACCGGAATCCATGCTAGAAGAGAAGAAGGATTAAGTCGCAAAACCAAGCAAGAATAATGATTAAGCAATAGTAATTTATGCAAAATGCAAATAAATGCAAGGAACGCCAATGTAAATGAACAATATGCCAACTATTTCACCAACTAGAGCTCCCAAAAATTAGTTACAGAGTCATGGACATTGCTGTACTGTACAGTACAGTGCCTCCGTAGTTTGTAGCGTATTCACACCAGTCTCTGTATGCTCACCAGTTTTATGCTCACCTGATGCTACTGTCTGCTGCCCCTGCCATACTGTATGTAGGTTGCATTTGTGTTGCATTTTGCATTCAGAACAATATCTTCTCCGTTTGTCTGTTCATTCTTCACCCATTCTGCTTGAAAGAAATCTCAATAAACAATTACTCGCCGCCCAAACAAAACGGCAACTGAAACATAATGGCCGCCTTACAAACGGCCCCAATGATGGAGGCAAACAATCGAGCAACGAATCCATTCGACACATTTGACAATGACCACCCAGAAGGCAACTACGATACTCCGGCAAACAGTCCAACCCGCAACGGTCTTTTCGCTCCCCCCGTCTCGTCTACGGATGACACTTACTTGGGAATCAACGGACATCCCCCCTCTCCCTCCCTGGAAGGAAGATCCAAACGTCAAAGAGAGGACAACATTCGACGTCTCGTCTCGGACATCCAGCGGACCGCTTCTCATCGTGCCGCCAATGACTTTGCCGCATCGTCGTCTTCCATGGTAACAATGTCAAATTCACTTTCAATGCCGTCACAACCCGTTGAAATGACCCAGGAGCACCAGGACGAAGAAATATTGATTGCTTCTGCATTGGCCACTTCGATTGAAAGAGGACTCGATCGTGAGTTGTATCAAGAACTCACCAAGGAGGTCAAGACCTCTGCGGCGAATATATCGAAAATATGTCATGAGCACAGTGACGTATTTCTTAATTCTGTCGGGAGAGTCGTTGGGATTGGTAAGGCTTGCGATGAAATTAATGGTACAATTGAATATACGAATAAAGAGTTGCAGAGTAAGACTGTGCAACCCATGTTGGAGGCAGCGAGGCAGTTGGAATACGTGAAATCTCAAAGTGTTAGGGCGAGGATGATTCATGCGGTGGTGGAGGCATGTTACAGAGTATCGACTTTGTTGGAGCGGGCGAAGAAACAGGCATCTCTGGGAAGGTCGAGGGGGGCATTGGATGCTGTAGATGAAGCAAGAGCTTGTTTGACGGCTAGTTTAGCTAGTCTAATGGGTGTGGGAAGTGAGAATTCGGAGATGAAGAAACTGATTCAAGATTTGTTGAGGGAGGAGAGTTTTAATGTTTCTGAAGACAATGGTGGTGAGAATATGATTGAAATTAATAATAATGGTGATACATCAAGAAAAGAAGAGAGCGACAGTAGTAGTCATAATAACAGCAGCGCAGATAAAGCGAAAAGGAAGGATCGTAACAACAAGGACAAATCAGATAAAAATGAATTGAGATTGGAAGATACTCCATTTGGATCAAGAGCTATGGAACTCTTGCCCAAAATTGAAAATGAGGTCATAATGGGAGCCAGAAGGGGACTCAATAAATGGTTTTTATCCATTAGAAGCGGAGGAGATGGCGCCAAGGCTGGCAGAGCGGCATTGCGAAAGTGTGCTGCAAGTATGGCAATTGGACCTGGTCAACTTGGGATTGGTGGGAGGATACAAGGATATACATGGAGAGCTAAAAATGCGGATAATCTCATAAGTCGTGTGAGCCAAGGTGGAAGGATTGCAAGAGCGATACGGATGGGGTATTGGTTTCCAAGGGATAATGAGAAAGAAATTGAAAGGCTCACTAGGTTCAGTAATATGGGTGTAGGTAGAAAAGCAGAAGCTTTTGCTTCTGCATTTGGTTGGTATCGTTGCTGGAGTGAACATGCACCTCTAGATGTAGATGAGGGAAAAGCAGCAGAAGATGAAGATAGATTTGGTAGAAGTGGTCATGGCAATCGTAGCAGTCATGGGATATCTCGTAGCAGCCACGGGAGTTTGGGAGGATCAAGACATGGTCGATCTCTTAATTTTCGTGCATCGCATCGTAGAGATGGATCTTTGTCTTTTAGAACAGGAACAAAAGATAGAGAGCAATCGGCTTGGTCTTCAACGCTTATACCTGCTGTTCTGCTTGACGTTACGCCAACAAAGGCAGAAGACGAAGAAAAATTGGCAACCTTGCCTGAATCTGTGCATCCTGTAAGAAGAGCTGAAGCAGCATTTGCGTTGCTTGGAAAGACAGAAGAATTCAAACAGTACTATGAACAGAATCGTTTTGGTGATATGAAAATCGGCGACAAAGATGATGATGGGTTTGTGAAAGAAACTCGGAGTTCGTTATCTTCTCTTACTGGCGATGATGTTAGTCAAGGGACAGATCGCATATTTTTTGCAAGAAGCCTTCCACATTTCTGTACAAGTATAGCTGGATTTAGCGCAATCGAAGCAGCCCTCGAGCTTGGAATTGTACACGAAGAATATGGTGAGAACAAACTGCAGAGCAGTATTACATCCACTACCAATGGCACTCAGGAACCTACATCTTCGTTTCGAGACAGTTCAGCTCGTTACGAAAGAAGGTTGATAGCCGAGCTTGGAACATTACTACGTAACCGCGCCATCGGAGCAACCCTAGTGGAACTTTCCAAAGCGTCATTTCTGCTGACTGCATTCCGTGCAGCACTGAAAATTTTGCACCCTAGTTCTACAACTCGAACTTACGACAAAGAGCTGTTGGCCATGGATGTGGACATTCTGATGACAGGGCTGAAAGTTGCACAAGAAGAGCAATTACGCGCTACGTCGCGTATCCTTGCCGATGATAGCAAGGATCCGATGCAAGTGGCTCGGAGTGACTTCAGGTATGCCAACCAAGAAGATAATGCATCAAACATTCCAACAGAAGAAAATGTTGATGTTCCATTTGGATTGAATGATTTGAAACAGAAATCCAATCTTGACAGCACATTCAACGACTACGGCAGTGCCAAATCTCGTGGTTATGGCTTGTCATTACAAGATGGAGATACTTACAAATTTTCACCAGCTGTACCTCTCATTGTAAGATCAATTCATTCTCGTACAATTGCATTCGCGGCTTTCACCATGAGTCAGGAAGAACTAGGACAAGTCTTTCCAATGAACAAAGGTGTTGGGGCGGCTGGGTACGTACTCGATTGCCTCGAACAATGTGTTTCAATCGCAGCAATCGGAATGAAGGACAGTTATGAACACTTGGACGAGTTATCTGTACCCGAAGCCGTGCAAATCACAGCAAATATATCATCGCTACAAAGCTGTCTTCCTAGATTATTCGGCGTTATCACCCGCGGACTTTGTCATGTTGGTATGATTCCAGAAGATCAACTTAATAAAACTTTTGAATACGCAGAGGAAACACTCAAAAGGGCAGACAAAGCTTGCGATGCTCAGGTTGCAGGCATGTTCAACGCAGTTTACGAGCTGTGTCGAAACAAAATTGACGCTTTGCTTCATTTTAGCCTTGACAGTTTCCAATGGGTTGCAAAGAGTGCAAGAGAAACTCCGAATACCTATTGTGAAAGTTTGATTGAATATCTGAGAACTATATTCAAATGTCTACGATCTCTTGACGAAGGTTCCAAAGCCGGTTTACATTTTTCTTGTTGTGGCCACATTTGTGAACGTTTGGTGATGCTAGTGGCCGGAAAAGCCTCAGAAGACGCGGATAACCATACATCATCCAGTGAAAGCCACGGCTTGCGTCCCATTTCTAAAATAGATGCGTTCGGTCTGAAGAACCTCTCCATTGATATCGCAGAATTCGAGAGTTTCGCCGATGGCACTGGCATTCCCCAACTTCGCGATTGTTTTACAGAACTCAGATGCATTGCAGATGCCATGCTCGATCCTGATCTTCCAAAGCTTCTCATGCCGGAGAATGAAAACGTACGTAGAAGAAAATACCCCTTCTTGAGTCTTGAAAAAGTGTGCAATGTGTTGGAAAAGTATCAAGGTACGGGTTTGGGAGGTAAGCTGATGGGATCAGGTAACAAAGACAACTCATTTCTCATGTTGGAAAAGAAAGATATTTCACCATTGATAAAACTGGCAAAGAGTCAACTGTAACTTTTAAGGTTCAGAATTCATTCCAAATTTAATTTACATATGCCAGACTTAATTATCATGTATATATGATGCGGTATAGAACATGGATAGATGCATATTTCGAAAAATCTCGTGGTTGAGAAATAACTTTTTTCACTCTCTCTGCCTTCTTTACTCTCCATAATCTCACTACTCAAAAACATCTATACGATATCACTCGGAGTAGCAGTTGCACTAGAAGGAGGCACCATGACATCCACCAACGAATCATCGCCTTTTGCCTTGCTAAAACGAGCACAAGGCCTACAAAACCCCATAATATCCGCCTCTATGTGCTCTGGAAAGCATACTTTTGCAAAGGGACTCAACCAATCAAATCGAAAACCTACTTTCTTACTCTTTCCAACACCCGAACCAAATACCTCATGAATTCCCGATCGTCCCTCTACGTCTTCCATAAAGAGCTCTCCCTTCAAACGATCAATATGCGTCACATTCGACACTACGACATCCCATTGATCAACAACCATACAACACGTAAACATCCCAAACAGCAACGACTCCACAACCAAGCCAATCAAACCCAACAAATGCGTCGGTTCATCCAGACAAGGCTCGTGCTTCTCAATATTTCCCAAACAATTCACAAATCTAGCCACAACCAAACCCATGGCATACACGCAAGTGCACAAAGTATAAAACACAAACAAGAGAAAAAACTTGTGATTTCCAATTCCGACACAATTATTCACCCAGGGGCAATGATGATCCATTTTCAAAATACATCGATTGCATATACTGCAATGATGGGCTCTATCCGGTTTAAATGATTTGCATCTCCGACATATTCTCTTGGGTCTATTGTTATTAGCAACACCACCTGCACCTGCACCAGCACCGCCCATTGCTCCACCACCCACACTGATGATGGAAGAATCCAAGTTGCTTCCATCGTTGCTTCCCTGACGGGTGACATCCAATCCATTCACGTCGGGCAGTGGTTCTGCATCGGGAGGGACAGCACCCGGATCAGTCGTCATGGCATAAAAATGAGATGCAACGGCCAGGAAAGACACCAAGCTGAAACCCAACGAGTGGAATTTACCCCAAAAGGATAACTGCCCGGGATAGGGATATAAATTTTTGCACACAAGTGCGGGAAGAAAAAAGAGTATGAGAGAGACCGGCCAAGTCAAACCAAAACTAACTAACTAACCAACTAGCTAGAGTACCAGTATCCAGAGAGAGAGAGAGAGAGAGAGAGAGAGAAAGCACACTCGACCAACTCAAAAGACTTACCCATCTTACACCGTCCACAGTATAACTCATCCAAGGAGGCAATAGTACTTGTGTCACTGCATAACATCCATATATATGAAGTCCGTAGGTAAGCCCAGCACAAAATAAACCACAACAGTCCCAATTCAACCAGTGTCTATCAAACGGAGATGTCCCGCATTTATGTCGAACTACAGTTGCCGTGGGCGGCGAAGTAGGAGCGACTCGGGTTGGAGACGAGCTTGCATAGATGTTTGTCGTTGTGACATTCTTTCTTCTTTGCATTCTATTGTTTGATTGTAATACGGGAGGGAGTAGCTATTTAGTAATTGTACAGTATTGTACAGAGGTTGATGATAGGTAATCAATCAATTGGTTGGTTGGTTGGTTGGTTGGTTGGTTGGTTGGTTGTGACTACCTGAAAGCTAGATAGGGTTGTGAGTTGTATTGAGAGAGAGTGCTATGGAGTAGTACCTTGGGGATGCTGGTAATGGTAGTTGTGCATACGGTACTTTACTCTTGAACAAAACACAAATATGTGAATGAAGAAAACGGTACTGTAGGGCACGCAAATGGTACAGTGTATGTATTGTCCTGTACGTACATACAGACAAGTACTGTACCCTACTTACCTGCGATGAATCTGAACGGCGCAGTAGCTAACTTAGCTCACCATTTTTACAAAGGATTTTTGATTTTTCTTTTTTGTACAGTAATTAGGGTACCCGCATGCATACAGTATGTGGATGTTGTGTCGTGTTCATCGACGTCGCATACGGTAACTTTCTCTTATTGCCTCTCCGACACGTCCATCACCTTTGGCTGTCATGGTGCGGGATACTTACGGTACCAGGTACCTGTACAGGTCGGTGGTACCGTCCTACAATAATCGATCACGTCGCCGGGGGTGATGAACGCAGCATGCTACTGTAAGAAGTACGTACGCATAAATCTTACATCAGGAGATGATTCCATTCGTACAGGTACTCCTCATACGTACTTACGTAGACATACATTACTGGTAGTTGCAGTCCAAAGAGACACATCCAAAACCAACATCACACCCTGAAAAACTAAAAGATATACATGCACAGAGTGGGGCAAGAAAAAGAAAGCAAAACAATACCATATGGTTGTTGTATTATTATATCCATCCAACCAACCAACCCACCGACACATTGCAGTATACTCTCTATAAAGCTAGCTAGCTAAAGTCTAACATTCATTGTAAACTTATTGTATGGAGGCGTTGGAGTAGGGCTACACACACTCTCTCTTCCAACGAATTACATCTTCCGTTTCCTATCGACGTGCACATCTTGAATCGAGAGCAAGTGTGACGTTTGGCGTTGGGATCATTATCAGAATCGTCATAATATAAATCATCACCATTGACTTTCTCATTGATTGCAATCGTCCACCAATCCTGCTACGTTCTATTTTTGTAAAACAGAGTCGACACATTTGCTCACTCATTGCTCATAGAAGAAAGGCAGTCAGCAGTAACGCTGTGACACGTTGATTCTTTTTCACGTACTGTATATCTCAACAACAGCAACAGCAGTAGCAACAGCAGCAGCAACAACATGGATTCTTCGATCATGACATCGATCCATGTCCTGGCACGAATTGTACCAGCCATTGGTGTATTCTTTTATGCCAGTGAATCTACAAGGTAAGAAAAAGTTATTGTCCTCTGCTTTATTGTATTCTTGTATTGTAGTACTACCTAGAGTAGCGATCCTTTGGTTTGTGTTTTGATTTATGAAATGAGAAAGAAAGTCGACTCTCATCAGCTCACTCTACATTCTCGTTTGTTCCTCAACACATCTACCCATCTATCCTCTTCCTAGCAAACCTCGCTTCTATTCGGGTATTGTCTCGGCAGTCCTGGGATCGTGTCTATCCTACAGCTTTCTGGAACCTTTGTTTACATCGGTGGGTATGCCCCTGGCTACCGTAGCGCTGTACATTCTTGCATTTGGTGCGGCGTGTATTGGCATGTGTCTAGGTGTTCTCTTGCCCATGGTTCTACCGGGGATTTGTTTTGGTACATGGTTAGCCATCTTGTTGGGAATGTTTTTGCCCAATTATACAATGTTGTATATGAACATTGCCTTGCCTTTGGCGGCACTTGTGGGAGCGATCTTTTCTGTAAGGTAAGCGAGAGCTACACTTGGTGGATGAATTTGTGTTTGAAATTGTGGGGGATGTAGGATAGTAGAGTGGATACTTGGCACTTTCTTACCATTCTCTCGTGTATCCACCATTTTTTTTTCTTTTCTTGTTTGATTTGACAGGTTTCGTGCCATGATGCTCATGTTGGCCACTGTTTTGGAGTCCGGTGCACTGGTTGGATGTTTCATCAACTTGAACTTATTCTTCTGCATCCTATCCGTTGTCACGGGACATGACTATCTTCCAATCACGACGGGAAGAAGCTACGACTATCTCGTACCCATGACATCGCAGCTCTACCTAGGACTTTCGTGGATCATCTTTTCCATGATGGGTCTTGTCATCATCGCCGTGCGACAGGGAGGTTTGTTGCCTCCCGCCCTGGCACCACCTGCCTCGGCATCTCCCGCACACAAGGAGAGCATCAAGGAACCTCCCGTGTACTACCAGCCACCACCGGCATCTCCTGATACGTACAACATGTTCGATCCGGCAGATCTACCACCGCGTTTGGCGGAATATGCCAATATGGTATATTCTGCATGTGAAGATCTTGGGAATTACTTTGGATTTCAGGATTCTTCGGTGAGGAACCAGGCAGAACACTTGTTGGTTTTGTTGAGTAACAATCGTCGATATATGAATAGTCACATTTTGCCACCGGCTGCGCAGCCTCCCAGTCCGATTCATGCCCTGCATGCCAAGGTGTTTTCGAATTATATGAAGTGGTGTCGTGCCATGGGGACTTCTCCCAACTTTGCCAAGGTCAGTTCAGCGGTGTCTGCGCCGCCGGCTGTGGCGAGTAGGGTGGTGGATTTGGTGCTTTTCTTTTGTATTTGGGGGGAGTGTTCGAACTTGAGGCATATGCCAGAGTGTATGTGGTTCTTGTATCACAAAATGATGGAGGAGTATATTTTGTGTGAGGGATATACTCAGACGAGGAGTCTCTATGCGGGGCACTTTGTGGATAATGTGGTTCATCCTATATATGAGATTGTGGTCGAGGTATGTAAATGCAGTTCTTATGCTCGATGTTGAGTAATTCTTAGTGGTTCCTCTCTTACACGCGTATGCTGATTGGTTTAATATTCAATATGTCAATGATACACAGAATATGAAATCTAAAAAGGATCATCTGGAAAGAAGAAATTATGACGACTTTAATGAGTTTTTCTGGTCACGTAACTGTTTGAAGTTTCAGTACTGTTCGGAAGTAAGTATTGGTTCCGTGGATGAGGAAAACTTATTCCGTTTCGGTGGAAGGTTGCCAGGCGAATATTACCCCTCTATAGCAGAGGGAATGAAACATGCACCCAAAACGTTTTTAGAGAAACGCTCTTGGTTGCGTGGGCTCATGGCACTCTTTCGGATCCTCGAATGGCATCTTGTCACATTCTATTTGCTGTCTGTGATCGCCTTCTCCAGAGAATTGGTTTGGGGTTGGGTCTACACACTCCAGGTAGCCAGTGGGGTGTTTTGGATTTTCAATTCTCTGCAGGTGACGTTTGGAATTCTAGAGGTATGGGCGGTGTATCCTGGAATTCAACTGACCGGAACGGTGGTCTGTGGATTCGTTTTTTCACTTGGAACTCGTTTCCTTATTCTAGTGTACCAAACCATGTATTTGATGTGGACGTTTGGTCCAGCCACCGGTGAATCTCAGACTTATCTTGGAATCCAAGCAGATGCCAATTTCTGGTGGTGGCAATATGTTTGGCTGTCGCTCTTGTGTATGATTCCATGGTTCATAGAGGCGTCGATGCAGTTATACCCTGCGTCTTCTACGGCTTTGTACACAAGTCGTAACGATTATGTCCAATCATTCCTCAATATCTTATTTCCGTTGAGTCGTTTGTATGTGGGGAAGGAGGTGCATGAATCCTTTGGTCACACCGCTGTCTATCTGTTTTACTGGGCAACTCTCATGGTATGGAAACTCTTCTTTTCATATATTTTTGAAGTATATTCTATGGTTCTGCCAACCTTGGAACTTTGTGATGACTACATAAACTTTCCAGATCAGAGCTTTGCAAAGATGTGTGTTGTTCTCACAATGAGATGGTTACCTCAGTTCCTTGTCTACTTGATTGATATGAGTATCTGGTACGCGGTGTGGCAAGCCTTTGCGGGGACCGCTGTTGGTTTTTCTGATAACCTCGGCGATGTTAAAACTATGAAAGATATCCGTGATAATTTTGGCCGTGCACCAGAGCTTTTTTGCCAAAAGATGCTCTCTCCTGATGCTGGAAGTCGCCGCGGATCATCTGCTAGCTTTTTGTCTAAGAGCTCAAGCTTTGGAAGTGAGAGTCAGGCATTGCTTGGATCGGATCCACATCAACTTCAGAGTTACGTGAACCGTCTTTTAGATGTGCGCATTCAGAAGTGGGTGATGTTTAGTGCAGCATGGAATGAAATCATTGACCACTTCCGCCAAGAGGATATCATTTCTAATCGTGAGAGAGACAACTTAAAGTTCAGTCGTTTCGATGGGTTCAGCCAAGCTATATATCTCCCAGTATTCCAGACTGCGGGTGTTATGGATGATGTTATAACAGTTTTGGAGTCGCCTAGAGACGACCAACCATCAGGTTCAGTGACTGACGAAGAATTCTTTAAACCCATAATGGAGCATGTCACGATGAAAACTGCAGTATTTGAAGTATGGGAGCTTGGAACATACCTAATCCAGAAGATCCTTGGATCAGTACATGAACGTGATATCCAAGCAATTACCGGCCTTGTCCTGAAATGGACAGAAAATGGTTCATTGGGTCGGCATCTTTCCCTAGTAAAAATTCGTCATGCCATGAACAACTTTATTCACCTTGTTAGTATACTCGAGAAGGGCATCGGTCGTCGGAAGCCAGCAGTCAAGACAAGGAAAGTTATTGAGCAACCCGCAAAACCAGCTTCTAAAGGAATGAGGAAAGTCATGAGTGCCACATCTCTTTCTTTAACAAGCATTGAAGGCGATAAGTCCTTTCAAAAAGGTCGCAAAGAATCGTCCGATCGTGTGATAATCATCGATGCTCTACGTGATCAGGCTCGAGATAAGCTTCGTGGTGTTGTTCAGGCTATTAAGGGACTATTGCAAAATAGTGATTTCGACACTGAAAGCAGGGATGTCCTGGACAGATTAACTTTTCTTCTAAGTATGGAGAATGGATTTCTGTGGGATGATGCATACGCATCTGATCAGTTAGATATCGTTTCCAAGGATGTCGTCTTTAAGCAAGTTCTTTCTAAACTGCATGGACTGGTGGCATGTCATCCTGATGATGTAGTGCCAAAGTCAAAAGAAGCTAGGCGTCGTCTTACGTTTTTCGTTAATTCCTTGTTTATGGATATGCCAAACGCTCCTTCCATCCATGATATGTTCTCATGGAATGTTTTAACTCCTTACTACTCAGAAGATGTGATCTACAACAAAGGTGATCTTGAAAAACGCACTGACGAATTGGGTGTCTCGACTCTTTTATACCTTCAAACACTCTTCCGAGGTGATTGGGAAAACTTCCTTGAACGGAATGAAATCAAAGATCCTGAGAAAATTTGGTCTAAAAAGTGTATGAAGGAAACAAGGATTTGGGCAAGTCTTCGCGCACAGACTCTCTTCAGAACAGTGAGCGGTATGATGTACAATGAAAAGGCGTTGCGGCTGCTAGCAAATCTAGAGAGAATGGATGATGGCACCACTAACGATCTACTTGGAGAAAAGTTTGGCTACGTTGTATCATGTCAGATCTATGGTACCATGAAAAAGAACCAGGACTCAAAAGCAGAAGACATTGAAGAGTTATTACACAGATATCCTCACCTAAGAGTAGCTTATATTGATACTATTCGTTTGAATCGTGCGGGGGCTGCGGTTTCTTATTCTGTTTTGATCAAAAGTGATGGTAACGGTTGCATCGAAGAGATTTATCGCGTGCGTCTTCCTGGAAATCCTGTGGTCGGTGAAGGAAAACCTGAAAATCAGAATCATGCTATGATATTTACCAGAGGAGAGTTCATCCAGACAATTGATATGAACCAAGAAGGGTATTTCGAAGAGTCCCTTAAGATGCGAAACGCTTTGCAGGAATTCGCCAAACGAGAAGGTCCACTTCCAACAACCATCTTAGGTTTAAGAGAGCACATTTTCACAGGAAGTGTTAGCTCCCTAGCTAACTATATGGCACTTCAAGAGACGTCCTTCGTTACTCTCGGGCAACGTGTTTTAACGAAACCGTTGCGCATACGCCTTCACTATGGCCATCCTGACGTTTTCGACAAATTATTTTTCATAACTCGAGGAGGAATCAGCAAGAGTTCTAAGGGTATAAATTTGTCTGAGGATATCTTTGCGGGTTATAACAATGCTATACGTGGAGGTCAAGTGAGTTTTAAGGAATACGTTCAAGTTGGAAAAGGTCGTGATGTAGGAATGAGCCAGATTTATAAGTTCGAGGCCAAACTTAGCCAAGGAGCAGCAGAACAAAGTATGTCAAGGGATGTTTATCGTCTTTGTCATCGACTTGACTTCTGCCGTTTACTGTCGTTCTATTTTGGGGGCATTGGGCACTACTTCTCTAATGTCCTGACCGTTCTGACTATATACTGCGTTGTATATCTGATGGCAGTCCTAGCAGTGTTCGACATGGAGAAGATAGGAGATCGTAAGATCACTCCAATGGGAACTATCCAAATGCTATTAGGAGGTCTTGGCCTGTTACAAACAATTCCACTTTACGCAACACTTGGAGTTGAGAGAGGATGGTGGACGAGTTTGAGAGAAATTTTGTATGTGTTCATAACTGGCGGTCCATTGCACTTCATGTTCCACATTCAGACAAAAGCGCATTATATGACTCAAACTATTCTAGTGGGTGGTGCCAAATATCGTGCCACTGGTAGAGGTTTTGTTACTCAACACACACCTATGGACGAACAATTCCGTTTCTTTGCTTCAAGTCATCTTTATCTTGGTGTTGAACTCGCTGCAGGTCTCATAATTATGGGTATATTCACAGATGCTGGTCAATACTTTGGAAGAACATGGTCACTTTGGCTTGCTTCGTTGTCCTTTCTCGCCAGTCCCTTTTGGTTTAATCCTTTGAGTTTCGAATGGAATGTTGTTGTCAACGACTACAAGACTTTTCTCGATTGGATGAGCGGCACCACTGGTGGACCAAGTAAGAGCTGGAGCCAATGGTGGAACGAAGAAAATTCTTATTTCAAAAGCATTTGTTTTGCCTCAAAAATGTTTTACGTTGTGAAGTCAGTGCTGTTTGTGCTTGTCGCTAACGGAATAAGAACTTCCAACTTATTCAAGGCGAATTTGACGCTCAACAAACCGTGGATCAATATCAGTGGCCTCTTAGTTGCTATTGTGATGCTATTTGCGCTAAGAGGAGTATTCAAGTCAGCTCAAGGTAACCTGCCTTATGCAGCCCGGCAGACGATTAGCATCATCATCTTCCTCGGCATCATCACAGGGCTTTTCATTCTCTTCCTGGAAGATTCTGATGCTATTAGGTATTCTTTGGCTGGATACTATCTTACAGGGGCTGTTTGCCAAATCGGTTTACTATTCGGGGTGAAAATCGTTAAAAATCTTTACTATATTCATGACCTTGTTTGTGGCCACATCATTTTTATTCCTCTCTTCGTAATGGCAGGACTGCAGCTACCTCACTACATCCAGACTTGGTTACTTTACCACAATGCACTCTCTAGCGACGTCGTTGTCAGCGACATCTTGAGGTACGCACAAAAATCACAGAAAGCTGGAGGGGCAGAAGACCACGTGGAACTCATGGACCAAATCGCCGAGCTCCGAAAACTTGTTCAAAAACAAGAGCAAATGTTAGCGAAATCTGGTAAGACATCAGAAGATAAGAACTTGTCTCGGAATGAAAGCACAGATGCATTTGCTGAACTTGTATCATCTGCCACGGAAGAGGATGTACCTATTCATCAGCCTGTCCCGCCACTTGGTCTCGGAGGAGGAAAAGGCATGGGAGGTAGGGCGATCAGCATGTCGGGGCTAGATGTATGGGGTCCCATGACGATTGGCGCTGATGGTGACGACCATCGGCCATATTCAGTGGATACTTACCAGAGTGTTGAATTCAAACCAGCAACAAAGCAAACAAAACAACAGGGCAACGGTTTCACATTTAGTCAGCCTGAAAAAATGCCACCAAGATAAGAAACATATTCTCAATTAATTCATCTCTTTATAAACATTTTTGCAAGCAAACATTTTAGTCACCTGTTACTTGGAACGCACATACTCTGTTTCAATTTTTCATTATATGAAAATAGAATAGAATCGCGACAACAAACTAAATTAATAATTAATGATATTGATCTTATTCTCGTTTTCTCTAAAATATCCCATTCACCAAGCCATTCACTCTACCCTACTAACGAACAACTATTCTATCCACAACACGGCAGACCCTTTTGATACGTACTCCATCAGACTCCGGATCAATACACTCACACATGTCTGTAGTGTGAAGTACACAAACATCCTCATCCCAACCTCGTTCGATGAACGCATAAAATCACTTCACAAACTTTTTCTTTGAAGTTTTCCCACTGCTCAACCCAGCATCCAATAACAAATCAAGATTAGCAGCATCATTGGCCTTTTTCTTTGCAGCAGCAGCTTTTTTCTTTGCAGCCTCTTCAGCAGCCTTCTTTTCTCCCTTGGGATCATTTGGATCAAACCCAGCTAATTGATCAAAACAAGCGACAGGATCTGTCCCCGGATCGTGCTTTGATGTCACATGTAGATAAAGAACAGGAGGTCTAGCATTGACCATAAATGTCTGTTTGCAAAGTTTGCATACAAATGCAGTTGCGTCTTTGGCGGCCTTTGCAGAGGCAGCTCTTCGTTCTTCCTCGGACTTGCCCTGCTTCTTTTGGTTGCGTTCACGAGCTGCTTGTGCCTTTTGTACGTTTGATCCCTTTCCCATATTGTAGTTTGAAAAGAAACGAAAACCTTACTGGTTGGTTGGTTGGTTTGTACCTTCTATCTATCTATTTAACTTTTTTGAATGCTTTGGGAGGAAGTTCTGCACGCCACGGGGTAAAAACGATTCAGAAACGTAAAAATCCATTGAGCACTGCAGCGCGGACAACGACTGACGGAGGAGGTAATTCGTAATTCAGTCTGTCCGTCTACAGAATCTTTCTCCTTTCCCTCATTTCTCATTTTACTGGTCGGTAGAATACGTGCATGCACCACTGGCGCCGCCAATTAAACATTCAACGTCACACTACCAGGTAGTACCGGTACACCACGCTACCGTAATACACACTGCACAGGAATACAGACTACACTACAAGTACAGTAACTTTTCTATGTTGTGCTCTACAGTCCCAGAGCCTTTTCTCTGAAGAGACGAACGCGAGATTTTTTGTTTTCGATTCGTACCATATCTATTTAATTCATAGAGAGGAACAGTTGGTTGTAAAGAGCGAAATAAATTGAAAATTAAAAATGGCAAAGGAAGAGGAACCAGTGACTCCTGTCACTTTGATTATTAACGGTTTGAAGGTTCGTAGTATTACATGTATATTTTGTTAGTTGGACGGATCAGGGTGGAAATTGACTTCATGCGACCGACGTGTTTGTTTGAGAAAGCTCGAGTGAGTGCATTCGTCCCAATTCTAAATTGTATCAATATTCGACGTGCAGTGACGTTTGTATGTACGATAGTTACTCCATTCTCCAAAGAAGAAAGGGGGCAAAGTTGCAAACTTAACTCTGAAATCATACAGTGTATAGATATTGTTGCTCATGATGTCTAAACATTATCCTTGTTTTCTTTTGTTTCTTTTTAGATTCTATTTGCAATGTCACCACTTTTGGCACTCGCTTATGTTCTACTTACGGGGTTTGACGATCCGGAGGCTGAAGAAGCGAAACGAAAGAAAAAGACTGATTTCCAATTGGAAGGCCACGACGAATAAAATGGATGGA